>JAUZST010011861.1:0-11709 GCA_034779995.1 Parotocinclus haroldoi
TTTATTGTGAAGACAAGACAGATATCTGGCCTAGTGGGAAAGTCCAAGTTGAGCCTTCAGTCTCTAGCATGTGAGTCCGTGTCAAGTTCTGACTTGTTAGCACGAGAGTCCAAAACATTAGCCAACGAGTCCAAACTGAATCCTCTAGGGTTTAAGTCTGAGCCGAGTCATGAGTCTCTAGAGTGTAAATCTGTGTCGACTGTCTAACATGCATCAGATTTGAGCCTTGAGCCAGTAGACCAGGTCGACTCTCAGTTATCTGATATGCAAGTCAGATTTTAGTCTCAAGTCTATAGCATGTGAGTCCGAATCAAGTCCCAAGTTTGTAACGTTGGAGTCAGATTAGATTCTAGTCTCTGGCCTGTGACGTGCAAGTCCGAGCCGAGGCTTGATCCTACGGTATGTGAGCTCAAGCCCAGTCTCAAGTCTCTAGCATGCAAGTACGAGTCTATACTTGAGTTTCTGGTAGGTTTGTCTTGAGTCTCTAGCATGTGAGGCCGATTCCAACCTTGAGAGTCACTAGTGCGTGAGTCCTAGTCAAGTCTTAACAGTCTTCTGTGACATGTGAATCAGATCCGATTCTCAAATCTATAGCACAGGGATTCATGATTACTTTCAATTGCTCACGTCACCCGTTTCAAATCACCATTCGGTTTTTGCCCCCTCTACTAGCCCTACATCGCCCCCAATCAACCTTTTTTTGGAATGGGTTACAGGCCTGAAATGCAGGACGACGTTGCCTGGAAAAAAAAAAAGAGAAATATCTTGGGTTCATACGATCTGCAATGAATAAAAGTCAAAGTACATGTCTGGCAGCATTAACTATAGCAGCATAGCTAGATGGAGGAGAACCAGAGGAGAACCAGAAGGCTCCACCACAGCAACATCCACACTAACCTTAGTCTTTACACTGTACAAGGTTCAAATCCTTGTGTAAGGGACCAGCAGTGTCTTAACACTGTCCTAGTGTAGTGCAAAAGTCTGAGGCCACCATTAGATTAGATATTAGATATTAATTTCTATGCAGTATTCCAAAACTGGGAAAACTAGAAACCAGCTTCTATAGGCTACAGTGGTAAATATTTATTGTTTCCTCCCCTTACGCTTGAGCAATAGTCTAAAGCTCACAAAGATTGGAATGAAGACCAGAGGAAAAGAGAATGAAGGTGTTATACCATTGCTAAAACAGTAATCTAATGGTGGCCTAAGACTTTTGCACAGCACGGTATATATGTCATTATGGGCATTGCTTTTTTTATCAAAGCTTCCTTACCACAGTGCCTATTGTTAAATGGTTTTCTAAATAAGATCATTTCTAAGAAGATTTATAAGATTCTTAACGTGAGATGGCCAACCCATGGAGCTCCAGTGAAGGCCAACATCATCAGCGTCTAGTTTTAGTGGATCAGACCCAGATGTTTATTGGATGAAAGGCTTTTAAAACTATTAATTGTCCTGCTGGACAGCTTCTATAGGAGCTTTGTGTAGGATTTGTAAACAAAAGAAACACCTTGTATCTCAAGACAAGACAATCGATTTGTCAGGCACCCACAGGACCCTCTTTTGTATGTGTTTGTGATTGGTAGGGACTAAAGGTATTGGCCTTTTCGGTCTGCTCAGTGATGCTGCAGTGAGGGGGCCGAAAACGAATAATACACCCTTATGCTAATGTTTATCTGGTCAGATGTCAGATGATGTTTCATTTTTCTAAACGCAAAGAAGTTAATACAACATGTTTGAATCGTTACAAGTAGATTTTGAGACAAAAATGTCTAGTGGCTTTTGCACGTGACTCGTTTTATGTCACTTCCTCCCCGGATGTAAAATATAGCCCTTCACATTTGCAGAATATCATAGAACGTTGAAATATTTGAGCCTATTTTTCATTTTCAAAAAAGCAATCAAAGTCATGGACGCTTTTAAAGAAGTAAAAAATAAAAACAAAAACCTTCAATTAAACCAATTCCCTTCACTTCAAAAGGGTATTTGCACATGTATTTCCTCAATTCCCTGTGGGACTGGGGTAGCCTAGCGGTACTGGACTCTGCACCTGATGGTCCAGGGTTCGAATCCCACCTCTGCCAAGCTACCACAGTTGAGTCCTTAAGCAAGGCCCTTAACCCACCATTGCTTGGATTGTAAGACTGTATGAATTGTTAGTCGCTCTGGATAAGGGCGTCTGCTAAATGCTGTAAATTGTGAATTTCCAAAATGTATTTCCTGATCGTTGCGTTTCCCTGTCCTGTTGTCCTTCCGATCCCTGATCCTCAGGAATAGCTAGTGTCCAGCAGCTGGAAGAGATCAGCCATAAAATATCTAACATAAGCTGCTAGCGCTGTTTATGCATTTTTAATACCAGACAAAGCAAAACCACATGCTGTAAACATTACAAAGGCATGGCTGTAGAAGAAGAGGGTACGAATACTGGACTGGCCCACCTGCAGTCCTGACCTGTAGAGAATTTTGAACCAAAAAAATCAACGGCCACCCTGTTCTGTTAACATATCTTCACAGGAAAAAAATGTACTGTAAAATGTTACAGTAAAACTTCTATTTGCTTGACAGTTTTATTGTGAACGTTCACAGTTTGACCATGAAGTTCACAGTTCTACTACGAATTTTCGATTGTAATTCGGCCTCTTCATGGTTCCTCCTTTGCAGGAAGGATGGAAGAAAAATAACACTAAAAGAAAAACAAGCACTAAATTGCTTGGCTTCTTCCGTGCTAACGTCCTTTAGGTGTTGTGAGAAGACTGAATCTGAGCAGTAGGAGTGTTAAACAAACATTTAACAAAAACAGCTACTCATTGTTTATGAAGTATAATAGCTTCTGTTTAGAAGCACAGCACGAGACAAACGGACATTTATCAGACGTTGATAACCAATCCAACTTTATAGTGTTAAGACACTGAGAGAAATAGACGAAAATCGACATCTTCTTTGTTTGCGCTGGATTGACATTCCGATCGCAAAAAAATTGGTGTCACTGGCTAGGAGCTGGATTTCGTGCAACCTCGGCAAGGATTTAGCGGATAAGAAAATGTCGGTATCTAGCAGGTGGCAGGGCGCCAACCCATTATAGAGCACATACACTCACACCCTGACACACTAAGGGGTCTTTAGAAACATCAGTTAACCTAAACACGTCTTTGAAATGTGGAAAGGAACCCAGAGTACCCGGAGTAAACCCACACAGACACAGCTTGGACATGCAGACTCCACACAGAAAGGTCCCGGCCTACTCCACCTGGGCCTTAATCCCCGGCCCTTCTTACTGTGAGCCCCTGTGCCAGCCGGATAAAAAAATGAGTGAATGAAAGTTGCGAACTCCATGAATCAGTTCGAATCAGTAGATGAATTCAAAGTCCATGGCAACACCTTGAACTCTTAAGTGTTCCTCAAACCAGTCCTGATGAATTTGTGGCAGAGTGCGTTAACCTGCTGAAAGAGGCCACTGCCATTTGGGGATTTCAGGGAATAGTTCTGGACCGTTACCTTAGATGTTAAGGCATTTTACTATAGACCAGAAGGCCCCGGGTTCAAATCCCACCTCTGCCAAGCTGCCACTGTTTGGTCGTTGAGCAAGACTGTATCCGTTCTAAGTCACTCTGGCTAAGAGCCTCTGCTAAATGACTAAATATGGGGTAGCTATAGGGTACCATGACCATAAAGGGGTGCACTTGGCCTGCACCAATGTTTACGGAGGTGGAACATACCAAAGTGTCCATATGAATGAAATGTCCATATGAATGCCAGGACAATGAACAATACAGGAAAATGTCAGAAGGACAGATTTCTGGACAGACTTGTTCAGTTTAGAATAAAAAAGTGATTAACCAAAAATAAAACAATACAGGCAAATACACACAGTGCCAAGCATTAGCTTAAGTGTTGTCCATCGCATCAGCAGTGACTCTCTCACACTATCTGGAAGACTTGTGGTTTGGCAGCCACACTGAGAAAATGGCATGGTTCAGGCTGCCTGGGTAGTAATTCTGGAGGAGCAGTAACATTTCCCGGATTGCGTAATGCTAAAATATAACACACAGCACACAATGGCGTTTCTGTAGCGCATTTTTCCTCACAGTAATGCAGTGTTTAGTGGAGTAACTTCCCGCACAGACGGCTGACTCAAACCCTGAGTTTATTTCTGAGAAATAGTGTTCAGAACCCTGGCTGTAGTTAAAAACATTGGAATCAAAAATCTGAAAAATGATGTGCCTAGATCTTTTTGGATATTCAGTAAAATGTGTCTGGATTCACTAACGATCTACTGGATAGAAAATGAAACACAACTCGCGCAACCAGAAACGATGGCCACAATGAGATTAACTTTAATGCACCCAACACCAACACGGCTTCATTTTTATCTGTCTTTTTTTTTATCTGTCCTCTGTTCTTCCTTTCTGTTTTCTTCTCTGTTCTTCACCATCACACTCCTCAGCGTCTTCTCATCTTCCGGTTCCCTTTCTTGACTTTCCCTCTGTTGCCTATTATTTTGTCCTTTCTTTCGCCGCTCTTTTTGTTCCGTTTTGTTTTTTGTTGTTTCTCTAAACTCGCGCATCCCTAATCTTTCGCATTTCCTCTTTTCTATCTTCTTATTTTCTGCTCGCTTCTTTTCTTCTAGGCTGTTGTCTTATGTTGCATTGTTTTTATTCTTTTATTCTCTTTATTTCATGTTTTCTTGTTTGTTCTACTCTCTCCTTTTTGAATTCGCTCTCTCGTCCTTTGTCTCCTCTTCCTTTTGTTCTGTTGTCTCCTCTTGCTTTTCTTTCTCTTTTGCAGTTCTGTTCCCATTTCCTCTACACTTCTTTTGCCTGCTTTTGTCTTATGTTTCTTTCTTCTTGGCTGCTCTCTTCTCTTCATTTCTACATTTGTCTCATTTCTCTTCTCTTTTTTCTTGTTTTCTCATCTCTTGACATTGCTCATCTCATTGTCATCTCCCTTCCTGTTTTCTTCTCCTTTCTTAAATTCTGGTTTTGTCCTGTTCGCTTGTTTCCCTTCACCAGGACACTTCTCAAAGTCAAATTTATTTCTATAGGGCTTTTTACAATTTATAGAGCATTGTCTCAAAGCAACTTTACAATCTTATGTTATCTTAAAAGGACAATCCCAAACTGAGCAAGCCTAGGGCGACAGTGGCAAGGAAAAACTCCCTGAAAGTAGCAGGAAGAAACCTTGGGAGGACCAAGAATCGAAAAGGGGCCCGACCTCCATGGGTGGCCTAGATGTTAAATTAAATAAATACTTACAAGTATATTAAAGTAATAGTAAAATTAAGTAAGTAATATAATTTAAATCAATATTATTATTTGTTAGTAATAAAATAAGTAACAAAATAGATTTTAAACAGAATCTATTGTGTGTGTGTGTGTGCACTTGACACTTGACTCACTTGATCATGACACTCACCTGTGGAAAACAGGTGACTTTCCCAGTTTTTTGTTGCCCTTGTCCCAACTTTTATGGAACGTGTTGCAGGCGTCAAATTCCACGAGTGAACATTTGCAAAAAACAATAAAGTTTATCCGTTCGAACATTAAATATCCTGTCTTTGTAGTGTATTTAATTATATATGGATTGAAAAGGATTTGCAAGTCATCGCCTTCTTTTTTTTACACAACGTCCCAACTAGGGGTGACCCATGTGGCCCTAAAATAATATCATGAGATTTTAGGGGACTTTTGCCATAACGACATATTTGGAGATATGAGGGGGGGAGATACTCTACCTCTGAGTCACGTAATGAAGGTACTCCGTACTCTGTGTAAATGCATTACGTCTTTACCTAAAGATGTCGGGATATCACGATATGGAGGTCGTCTAAAAAGCTGTACCGGTATTATTGTGACGGTACGATACGGCACACCCCTAGGCCCAGCTTCATTGGAATTGGTCTAACATTGAACATCTGAGCCACCTTAAGGATGCCGACTCCCTCTTTGATTCTTGGTCTTCCAAAGCTTTCTATCTTATGTTTATAATGGTAGTTTTTCCCTTCCACTGTCACCTTAGACTTGCTCAATTTGGGATTGGCCTTTAATATTAGTGGATAATATAAAAGCTGCTTTGAGATAATACACCACTGTAAAAAAAAACACTATATAACTTGGTTAAATTGGCTTGACTTCTGGTCTGATCTCTTTTCACCTGTTCCCTTTTTGTTTTCTCCTTCTTTTTTCGGCCTTTCAGCTCAGCCTACGACGTGCAGCTCCGTCAGAAGGTGGCCATTAAGAAGCTGTCGCGGCCATTTCAGTCTCTCATCCACAGCAGACGCTCCTATAGGGAACTGCGGCTGCTCAAGCACATGAAGCATGAGAATGTGAGTTACACCTCACCACTTTAATGCCAATGTGAAGACGTCCTTTAGTTTATCTATCTAGAAGGAAGTGTTTCAGTTTCATACGATGACAGGGCAGCCAGCCTGATCAGGAGCTGCAGGACCATTTAACGGTTCAGTCTTAAGTGATCGGTCAAAAGCATTTGGAACGAGGTGCTTAACAGAAAGGCGGGATCCATTAAACTCATCCTGACAGTTCCGTTTGGATCGAATGCTAATCTAATGTAATCCAAGACGTCTGGAGTCCAGTCAGAAGCTCTGCACTTATGTGCTAATGGTGCTGATTTGGTGATCGGAATAATGTTTCACAGAGAAGAGCTTTTCTTTTATTTTCACATTCTTTTATTTATTTATGCTTTTCTCTCATGGACTAGTCTAAATTGTAATTTTAGTTATTATTCTTTCGAAATGTGTTCTCTCTATTATAGTTATTCATCCAACCATTCATTCATTCTCTTCCGCTTAATCCACACGGGGTCACGGGCCAGCCGGTGCCCACCCGACAACTCTGGGCTCAAGGGCAGGAACAACCCTAGATGGGGCAACAATCCATCGTAGGGCACACACACAGTCACACACTAAGGGCCACTTTTAGAGACACTACTTCACCTAACACGCCTGTCTTTGGACTGTGGGAGGAAACCGGAGTACCCGGAGTAAACCCACGCAGACACGGGGAGGACATGCAGACTCCACACAGAAAGGCCCCAGGCCGCCCCACTTTAGGATTAAACCCGGGACCTTCTTGCTGAGAGACAGCGGTGCTACCCCACCCAGCCCCCGTGTCGCCCTTAATAGTTATTTAGCCTTTGTTTATTTAAACAATTTTTTTACACGTATTAATTTGATAACTTCATGAATTGTTACATTTATCATCTAAACTGCCCAAGGAGGTCGATTTGGGTCTTGGTCCTCCCAAGGTTCTTTCCTTACAACGTTTAGGGGGTTTTTCCTTTCCACCGCCACCCTAGTCTTGCTCAGTTTGGGCCGAGATATTAGAAGATCATATGAAATTGTAAAGCTGCTTTAAGACGATGCTGTGATATAAAAAGGCTGTACAGAAAGACACTGAGCATAAAGGAGAAATTTGAGGACGAGGAATAAGACTGTAGAGGTTAGAGAGTCGTTAAGAAGTCCGAGATTTAGAAGGGGTTAGTTCTGAGAGCTTACAAATGATTATTTGTGATTAATAAGTGAAAAGGAACAAAAATGTGCGTCGTGTAGTTCTCAGAGAGTTAGTCTGGGGGTTGCCATAATCTACAGGTTGCATAGATAGGATATGCTTTATCCTTAATATACTATATAGATACCCCAAGCTTACAGTATATATAAACAGAGGTGTTAGTATGGTTTGCTACAATAGCCTTCTGGAGTATAGAGTTCCGGAGCAAAGTTGGCAAACCAGTTATCCAATTCTCCTATTATCTATGGTCTTTGTTTAAGGACGGCAGGGTATAAAGTTTCTAGAAGATTTGGAGACAGTTGGGCATCAGTACAAACCCATTCTACCACACTTTATATATTATGAATATTTTGAAAGTTGTTGAAATGGCAGAGCTTATTTAGAAGACTGTCCACAAACCTCTGTCTATGTAGTGTAGCATTAATACGTCATGATCTTCGAACACAGGGCTGATCGTTACAGCACAATGATTCCATTTCCTGTAGGTTGCTTTTTGTTGATGTTTTGTGGGACAAGTGCTGTATGTTTATTGTTACGGTATCTCACAAAAGTAAGTACACCCCTCCCATTTTCTAACCATTTTATTGTATCTTTTCACAAGATAACACTGAACATGACACTTTGATCAAATGTAAAGAAGTCAGTCTACAGTTTGTATAACAGTGTATACGTAACACTTGGTAGAGGAAGCGGAGACAAATGCGGTGGGCAGTGCAGGCAGGAGGTTTATTCGAACATGCTGGCAGGCAAAACGAGGCAATACAGGTCCCAGACAGAACATGGACAAAACAAAGACCAGGCAACGCAAAACTGAGCGCGAACGGGGCTAGGAAACCGAGGACAAAACAGTACACAAACTAAATCTAAAATCCAAAACAAACATAAAATGGGCAACAGAAACAAGGTCCTAATCACCCAGTAATCAAACCAAGACTTAGCGTCTAAGCAAGGCAAACCGGCAGTATAAACAGGTAGAGCCAAACGAGTCCCAGGTGAGGGAAATGATTTGCTGTGTCCTCAAAGTAACAACACACAGTCATTAATATAAAAACCACTGGCAACGAAAGTGAGTACACCCTTAAGTGAAAATGGTCTAACTGTCCCCAAATTGTGAATATTTTTTGTGGCCACCGTTATTTTCCAGCGCTGCCTTAACTCTCTTGTTCATGGAGTTCACCAGAGCTTCACAGGTTACCACTGGAATCCTCTTCCACTCCTCCCTGATGACATCACGGAGCTCGTGGAGGTTAGAGACCCTGTTTGAGAATGCTCCATAGATGCTCAATAGGGTTTTGGTCTGGGAAAATACTTGACCTTTACCCTCAGTTTCATTAGTAAGGCAGTGATTGTCTTGGAGGTGTGTTTGTGGTCGTTGTTTCTGATGGAGGATCAGTATCACAGTACGTTAGCATTCATTCTTCCCTTAATGAACTGTAGCTTCCTACAGCTCCCTCGGCAGCACTCATGCAGCACAAACCATGACGTTCCCACCACCGTGATTAACTGTAGGCAAGACACATTTGTCTTTGTAATCCACATCTAATTGCCGTCACACACGCCTAAAACCGTCTGAACCAAATATGTTTATCTTGGTTCCAGTAATCCATGTTCTTATTCTGCTTGTCTTCAGCAAACTGTTTGTGATCTTTCTTGTGCATCACAATTTTGAAGAAGAAACTTCATTCTGGGACAACAGCCATGTAGACCAGTTTTATATGGTGTGTGGTGTATGATCTGAGCCCCCCCCCCCCACCACTTCAACCTCTACAGCAATGCTATCTATTGTCTATTTTCAAAAGCTTAACACCATGTATGATGCTGAGCATGTGCACTCAGCTTCTTTAGTGGACCATGGTGAGGTCTGTTTACATTTACAGCATTTAGCAGACACTCTTATCCAGAGCGACTTACAACTCGTACAGTCTTACAATCCAAGCAATGGTGGGTTAAGGGTCTTGCTCAGGGACCCAACCGTGGCAGCTTGGAAGAGGTGGGGTTTGAAACCTGAACCTACTGGTCCGTAGTCCATAGTCCGGTGTCCTATCCACTAGGCTACCACAATCCTGTTCACAGTGGAACCTGTTCTGTGAAACCCCTGGATGGTTTTATCCACTGAGCTGCAGCATAATTTCCGAGGATCCGAGCAATAATTCAGATCCTTTTTAAGTTCTTTACCATGAGGCGCCATTTTGAACTTCCAGTGACCAATATAAGAGAGTGTGAGAGCAATAACACCAAATTTAACACACCAGCTCCCCTTTCACACCTTGTAACAATAAGGAGTCACATGACACCAGGGAGGGAAAATGGCTAATTGGGCACAATTTGTTGCCAGTGGCTTAGATATTAATGACCGTGTGTTGATATTTTGAGGGCACAGTAAACTTACGCTGCTATACAAACTGTAGACTGGAAACTTTAAATCGTATCAAAGTGTCATATCTTCAGTGTTATCTCATGAAAAGATATAATAAAATAGTTACAAAAATTGAGGGGTGTACTTACTTTTGTGAGATACTGCATGTGTGGATATTGTTTGTTTTTGTAGGTTATTGGATTGCTGGATGTTTTCTCTCCCGCGTCATCACTCGATGAATTCAATGAGCTGTAAGCATCTCTCACTCTCTCTATTTCTCTTGCAAAGACGCAGGTATTGGCACCCCTGACCCCCACCGTTACATGGGGCATCAGCTTATTGCCACAAACAGAAACTACTTCTTAAATACTAACTACTTCACAACTGTCCCAAGAACCACACATGGTTCTTCTTACTACCCGAGTGGTAACACACGCTTTTCATCCTCATCCTCATCGTCTTGGTGCTTATAAGGACCAAATGTTACCCAGCATACAGTCTGATCACGCTGGTGCCGCAAGTGGTACATAAAATTTGCCAAGGTAATACTGTATGTAGATTAAATAAGACAACCATCTAAACAATAAGGACAATACGGCACAATGACAACGTCCACAGACATTATCAAAACAGATTTCTATAGCGCTTTTTACAATGGAGCAGTGTTTCAGAGCAACTTTACAGAATGATGTTATCTTAAAATGTCAATCCCAAACTGAGCAAGCCTTGGGCAACAGTGGAAAGGAGAAACCCCCTAAACGTTTTAAGGAAAAAAAACCTTTAAAAGGACTCAAAAAGACACCCGTCCCCCTTGGGTGGCCTAGATGTTAACTGTAAGGATGAAGTTTTGCAGTAATAGTAATACTAAGTAAATAATAAAAGATAAATAAAATATGGAGTAGAGTAACGTATCAAATGTGCATATCTGCAGTTATTTCTCCGATACACAGAGCCACTTAAGGATCTTGAGTCCTCAGCGGGAAAGCCCTTGAGGGCACATCGTCCCCTGACAGCCCAAAAATCATCCAAGCTCATGTGCAGAACTGACCACCAGTTACCAGAAAACATTTAGTTACAGTTATTTCCAGAGTAAGGCCTCACACCAGATCCTGAAAGCAAAGGTTCACATACTTTTACCATAATATCCGTTTCTATTACTATTACTATCAACTTTTTAATTAGTTCACTTGTTTAATCTTCTTAGGCCTCCCAAAGGTTCTTAATTCCCAGGAAAAATGTATGGTGAGAATTCATAGTAAAACTCGAAACTGTCTGACAGTTTTAACGTGAAATTTCACAGTTTGACCATAAAGTTCACGGTTCCACTGGGAATTTATTTATTTTTTGGTAATTTCTCCACCTGGTGGTTCCGTTGTCAAATTTCTGCAAATTTGCATTTTTTCCTGAATTAAAACGTTTGGGGTTGGCCATATAATTTAAAATATAATCTAATACTGTTACAAAAATGACCTTGAACTCCCGGTGCGCTCGCGGCTCGTCCCCGTAGCAATTACAGATCGTCCGGTGATGCCGTTTAAATCCGGTGTTTGATTGATAACGAACACCCTGGGGAAAGGGGGGGCGGGGGTCTGCTGCTACTACTACTACTACTAATACTACTCCCAGCGTTGTTCGGTGCCACATCGTCAAAGAAAGTACAGCCCCCCACTCGCGTCAAGATTTATTTAAAGAAAGTACGGCCCCCCCACTCGCGTCAAGATTTATTTAAAGAAAGTACGGCCCCCCACTCGCGTCACGATTTATTTAAAGAAAGTACGGCCCCCCACTCGCATCACGATTTATTTAAAGAAAGTACGGCCCCCCACTCGC
>JAUZST010011862.1:0-11709 GCA_034779995.1 Parotocinclus haroldoi
GTGTGTGTAGACTCAGGTGTAGGTGTGTGTAGATACAGATGTAGGTGTGTGTAGACTCAGGTGTAGGTGTGTGTAGATACAGATGTAGGTGTGTGTAGACTCAGGTGTAGGTGTGTGTAGACACAGGTGTAGGTGTGTACCTTGGCATGATGAAGATCAACTCCATACATGGAGAGCTTTTTAGCATTTTCCAGAAAGTTCATCTCAGCTTCTGCAGGACTCATGCCCCTGCATTACAACGCAACATTTAGCATTTTAATAATAAATATATCAATATAGCACATAGAAAAACAGTCAAAGCCAAAAGGTGTGACACTGAACGACACAACTGCCTTCTAACCCTTACTGTCTAGCCCCTGGTATTAATTTCCTTGGCTTTTATAGCAGCTGGCCTCTGTTATTTTGTTTTAAGTACATTTTAAATTACCATATCCAAAAACACTCCTAGTCACATCTACAGTGTTACACTATATAGACAAATATTTGTGAACACCCCTCCTAATAACTGAGCAACATTCACAGGTAACATATTAATAACATAAAGCATACATACATAAAGCATGAATTCTCTTTAGCCTAACATCTGAAGCCGACCCCACAGCCATGTCACAAAATCTAGTGGAAAACCTCTTTTATAAGCTTATATATGTTTTAGATTTTTTTTTGATGTTCACAAACATTTCTATATATTATTAATCTATATTTTTGTTAACACTGAATAGACTGAATGAAATTATGCAAGCTAAGTTGATCTAAAATACTGATGACATTTGAACCTGCTGCTTTGACTAGGACACAAATGCAACTGACAAACTGTTAAAGCATTACTGTACTTACTGGTAATTTACCATAAACAAAATAAGGCTATTTAAGTCGTACTGACATGTCGTACCTGTAGGTTCGGTGGAGCTCCATCACCCTCTCCTCAAGTTCACGGGTCTGGCTGGGAGCAAAACGAAAGTCGCTGACGTAGTCGGGTCCATGCTCATCAGGGTCATAATCACCAAGCTCAGCCTGCACAACATACGAGCCCAGCAGCGCATGTGTCACAAATGAGCATGGCAAATGCCCTGACAGCATGTCCTCTCTTAGCTGGAGACACAGGTAGAACCTATACACATAGAAAAAGACACCATTTTTAACAATGATCCAGGCTGTTCCCTCATGTTTGAATTACTCATGCTGAAAAACCCTGTATATCTCTTATACCAAACCTCTCAGTTGGCACCATTCATTGGACAGACAAATAAGCGATACATGTTTCCTTTGCTACAGTTCAATAATGGTGTCATTTATTCAGTCATTCTCTTTTCAGCTTAATCCTGGTCAGGGTCAAGGGAAAGTCCAAGTTAAGTACATCAATGAACTTATTGATGAAGAACTCATCTCTTAAATTCCTTTGGACTCATTATTGAACATCACCAATCCAATGAAAACAAAAACAATAGTAAAATATTAGTAAACAGCAAATAGAAATATTGTGATATATTGCTGTATATGTGTATGGTTTCTTTGCACAGCCTAGTTAAAATTCCAAGTGTGCATATTCGTCCACTCACGTTATTTTGCCATGTCTGCAAAATATGGAATAATTATTATGTTTTCAGTTGAATTTACTTTGTGACTTCTGATTTATCTTTGAGAGAAGAGAAACGATTTGCTTCCCAGTTACATTAGTTTGACTAAGACTATAATAATAATAATAATAATAATAATAATAATAATAAAAAATAATAACAATAATAATAATAATAATAATAACAATAATATTGTTGTTGTTAATAATAACAATAATAAAAATAATAATAATAATCATCATCATCATCATCATCATCATTTATAATTAATATGACTTTAACATACATACTATCAAATATTTTTCAAAATGTATGATGAAATTCAACTATTTATTATTGCATATTATGTATAATGAATTATAATGAATGCAGGCTGAATTACAAACCAATTCAAAGGGGACTGGGACAGGTCTGGCCAGAAATGTCAGTTATTGGGAAGGTGACATCCTATGACATTTCCATATTAATTACAATAGCTAACAATGCTCTTAATTCTACTGCACATGGTTGTTTGGGTGACTCTAATCTGTAGACTTGATTAATTTAACTTTTAGCTGTCCATGTGGCTGAAATAAACAGGACCCAGTATTAAGGCTTTTCCACATTATTTGGTACACGTACCACTTAAGAGGAATATACAGCTAAAACACACCATGCAAATTAGTGACTGACAAATGACATGCATACGGCACAGGTGTGAGATTCACAGCTGGGTGTAGAAACGCTGAGCAAAATGATTGCTACTGTGGTGCAAAACATTGCATAATTGTAAAACACATTACAAATGTTAGTTCATTTGTGAACTGGGGCGGCTAGAATGAGTTTAAATGCACTCACCGGGTGATGTCTTCTATCAGCTGAGATGGATCAGGAGGATAGAACTTGACGGCAAATGAAAACTGCCAGGGGCCCACTGCAAACAGACAGATAAAGCAACGACTTAGGACAGGCATGTGCCGCTCACATTTTCTCTTGGGAAGAGATATGTGTCACACTCTTTGTGAACTTGCTTTCAGAAAACAGTATAACCTCAGAAGTTAATACGAAGTAATGGAAATCTTTGCAAACAAACACGAATAGGATGGCATTTGCAGCAAAACATAAAAAAAAAAAAAAACATCCAAATATTTTTTCAACAGGCAAAAGTCTTCTGGGTGACAAGTAAAGTGATATAATCTCCATTATGTTGCCAGATGATTGCAAAATGTCACCTAGGTGGTCATCTAGAATGGTTAAAACCAGAATATAAGCAGATTAAATCAGGAAGGAAAAAAATAGGTCTTGCCGTTGTTGCAAAGGCTTAGATGTAGTTGCTACAGTAAATGTAATCACTGTGCATGCTGTGTATCAGAATAATACTGTACATCTCATTCATATAGGTCGCACAGTTGACCATGGTCAAAACTGCTGGATCTAATCTACTAGGTTTGACATGTATTTCCTGCTTTCACCAAAAAGAAAAATATAAAAATGCAGATTATTAATCAAAGTAGACATTATTGCCTTATCTCACATACTTCAGTAATCATTTTGGGCAAATCATGTATGCACATTTTTTTGCACTTAGTCCTAGATGGGGATATGGGAGAACTAGTGCATGCAGAACAGGGTACAGGGCAGGAACAACCCTGGACAGGCTGCCAAGTTCAGAGTGCTCCACCCGGGACCTTCTCGCTGTGAGGCAACAGTGGTACCTACAAAGCCATGCAAATCACTTCTAATCGTGTAGGGATACAGGCAGCATATATAATGTAATAAAGTATAACACGCTACATGAATTTGAAAGAATAAAAGCACAAGCCTTACCTCGGATTTGTTTTTTGATCTCTTTTGATGGGTCCAGCCAATTCTGAAAGGAAAAAAGTTAAGCTCCCGTGAGATTCCTTGGTGCTTTCAAAACAATATATCAAAGTAAATCAAACGATCCTTTCATCACAATAACCCAGTGAGTGACTGTAATGGCCGGTGCAATAGGTCTATGAGCAGAGTAGTTCACAGTCACGCTGCAAGCTGTTTGCTGTTCAAAACATGACAGCAGTGTGAAAAGCAAAAGCAGCTTTATACTGTATTGTTAGCAGGGCCCTGCCGCCTGCTACTCCTCTGGAAAGAAAATACACCTTTCCTCATTGATCTTAGTAGCTGTCACTTCCTTACCCTTCATGACTGCCTTTAAGATTTCATCTGAGCTCCAAATTCTCTTCCTTAGCACTGCACTAAGTGCCTTTCAGAGACAGGCATCCTGCTTAATTTCACTTCTTATGATATAAATGTTCTCGAATGATTCATCCTGTATAATGAAAAGCATTATGTATAATTAAGAGTACCCTCTGTGCTCAATCAGTTAAGATAAACTCACATTTTATTGACAATACGAGCTCATTTGCCCATGAAAATGTGTGAATAATGAAGGTATAGTGGTGGTGTGGCAGTTGAAAACAATGTCTTCATATTAAGGCTGGCAAAAAAAAACACTGATCATTTTTAATGCTGTTAATTGTAATTCTCAAAATGGTCCATTCTATTCTTTGTTTAACACATTCCATGTATAGCACTATGAAGGCTGAATTGTTGATGATTTTGGACACTACCTTATGCAGCTTTGCTCATTAAAGAGTCCGTCAATAAACACATGCATTGTGTGGTTTGACATTATGCCTGGCACAATTGATGAGGTTTTAATAAATGTATCGAATTAAATTAAAACTCTGCATAAAAATTGTGTTTTGGGTTTATTGAAACAGTATAAATGTATGAAATGTACAATTTTTTTAAAAATTGGCAGCATAGCTCTTTTTCAAATAATAAATGGATGGATGGATGGATGGATCAACCGTACAGTTGCGGCTGACTCTCGGTGTCACTTGATGGATCATCGATCTTTCATCGATGTGATCAATAAAGTATTTCAGCAGGATAGTGGAGCAGTTTGTCATTGCTTTCTCCACCCCTCCCTATTTATCAGGGCTTGGGACCGGCGTGCAGCTGTTTCCAGTTACACGGCTGAGGTGTTTTGTATACACAAGTCAATGACAATTTAGAGACACCAATTAACCTAACACGCATGTCTTTGGACTGTAGGAGGAAACCGGAGAGTGAATCAGCTTTTAACTTTAGCTTAGCTTTTTAGCAATTTACATTCGTAATAATTTAATCATTTGAAAGTACTACTCTAAATGTATCTTTGAAACTGTAGGAATGTTAACTGTCATGTATAATCCATGAAAAGTCATATATAATTTTCTAAGCAAGAATAATTGCTATTTTTGCTAATTGCATTAATTATGATATGACACAATCAACTCATGCCGACTACATTTTGTTCATAGAGAGGGAACCGAGTGAATGGAAAAATAGAGTGAATATAGAAAATGTGAAAACCTGAAATTTAAAGAGGATAATATTCATTTTTCCTCTCTAATCTGACAGCAAGGTATGTCGTTTTGCAGATAAAAGATTGAGTATACTTCTCATTTTGTGGATGAAAGAAACTAATTTCATGCACAAAATCTCCTTTGGGCTATAAGCTTACTTTGTTTGGTACCAAATACATAATGTATCACTCTGCAAAAACATAAAATGCTTGTTTTTCCCCCATATTATGCTTCATAACAAAGTAAACTTCCTCACATAAAATTATGTTTGTGATTATTATAAATAGTGTAGCTAGGAATCTATTTTGTAACTTATAACATGTTTCATCATTATATACGTTAAGCCTCATTAAGCATTGTAGTAGCCTTCCACTACTGAATCCATCTCTGCAAATAAGCAGCCTAGGTATTTTAAAGCATTTCCATTTAACACATAAGAAGTATCCACAGAATCTTACAAATGACCATCAGCACAAAGGATGTCCGTATGAAACAACAGCATGTATTTCTTAAATACAATCTATTTTCACATGGATTCTGAACTCACATTACTGGATGATAGTATAGTTTATTTTTAGTGTTGTCTTTTAACATGGAATATTTAATGTCTTAATATTAAAGTAGTACTCTGCTCACAGGCGTAAATAATATTAAATAACCACTGCTACTGGGATTTACAATTTTTCTGATTATTATACATGAACTCAGCCATGTGCTCATGCATCACCACAGTATTACGAAACTATCTGATCAAATCCAGACTTGCCATGCTGTTCTGGCAACCACATTTGTGAATTTGTTTCCATAATTCACCATTTGAGAAGCTTGCACTAGTCAATGGAAACTTAATACATAAACGTAATAGCAATAACAGGAACCAGGAATCTGAGGTGTTTACTGAATTTAACCTAAGAAGTTGCCCGATGCCTCAAGTTTTTATATAGATTTATGCAAACTGTATTAAAACTTTTTTTTTTATTTAGTTTTCTAAAATAAAACGAATTTCAATATGAATGTTCCATTACTAAATGGAGGTTTCAAGCATATTTAAATCCCGGTACTGCCATGCTGCCACTGCTGGGCCCATATCTTTCAGAGATCAATTGTAGGTCAATCCAGATAAAGATATATTTTCAATTCTGTACTCTGTAATCTGGTGGAACTATCGTGCTTAAATATATATTTTAAAGAACCACAGAGATAAGAGTGGTGCTAGATCCCCATGTGAATCCAGTACATAAACTGGCCTTCTAATGTCTGGACTTTGTTTCCAGTGACTTGGCATGCTATATACATGATCTATCATTATTTTTCTATAATCTAAAACTAAGTACAGTTATTATTTTCTGCATTATACATTGCATTCAGCTCCTTTGGTAAATATATAAATCTTAGCTGGGGAAATACGTACAGGGCACAGAGGTATATGTGCAAGAGGGAACACAGTGCTGTGAATATCAAGTAACTGACTGAGAGGTTGATTCGCCTGCAGGCCACCTCAAGAGAACAGCAAATCTGATTAGAGCCATTTAAAAAAAAAAACAGAAAGCTCCTTGTCTGCACTGCTTTTTCAGAACAGATTATGCCTGGGAAAACTTGACGAACTAAACAGATTCCACCTCTGTAGACACCAAATACCTACAAAAGCAGCACCAGTCACTTTTGCCCTGGTTGAGAATGATTTCTGAACGTGTTATAACATTCAGAGATGTGCTATTGACTGGACATTGTCCTTCATTAATCCTGTTTATAGAAGTAACCACCGGAGCTAATTGCTGGTACTCTGTGTTTCAAACACTTTTTCAGCCATAATAACTGTTGAAAACACCATAGCTGACTAAAGATATATTGGGTATATTGACCCTTTTTATTGGCCCACACAATCACAACGCAAGATTCTGTTAAAGTACCTGTGGTTTCTGGATCTATGGGTCTTAAATCTTTTTTTAATCAGCTACATTCTTTGGGCAGCTCACTCAGATAACTGAAAATACCTGTGTAAAGTAAACTCCAAGCCAGAACCTTTTTCTCATGGCCTATTTACACTGGAGATTTCATTTTCAAGTATTCCGTATTTTTTATGAACAGTATACATCAGGAAAGAACAACAGCCCACAGAAAACAAACCCTTTTTGTAGTTTTTCCTGTTTTTAACAGGCTGACATTGAAAACTGAGAAACTGTAATAATATTACAAAGGAGAGAGGTGAGCATTAGTTTAAAAGCTCTAATTCTAACAGGAACAGTCTTATACAAGCTGTGCAAAAGCAGATGAGCTACTGTCTGAATTTACATCTACAAGGTGGATCAATAAGGTGCATGTCTAATAGAGTGCACACAAAAAAAACCCTTAAAGAGACATACATAAGGGAAAAAAGAGGAGCTGGTCCTCAGGCACAGTCAAACAGGCTAAAACAAAAGGTATTAGAAATGTATAGATGTGTGGATGAAATAACTGCATATAGAAGACAGTACGCTGAATTGCTCGTGTCTTTGCTTTAGAAATGTAGGATATTCTACTGCTTAACATTCAGAGCTGGGCAAACAACCCTGTTCCCTGAAATCAGATGCATCACTGCTCTGGTTGGCACAGTGTCTATAGTAATTTAGAAAATGACAGCAAAGAGGAGCAAAAGGACGTCTTCATCACTTGAAGAAGACATTTTGCTCATCTTGACCATTTTTTAAAATTTTAACCAGATGGCAAACTTCAAATAGAAAATCGCATCGTGTCCGTTGTTTATAGTTTTGTTTGTATTGGGGCAAAAAAAGAAATCAAAATATTTTGTCTTTCACCTCACCTTCAGTGTGCATCAGCCTTAAATCTGTATCTGACACATGACAGAAAATGGGCAACAGTGTTAGATTTAGTGCTAGAAGTCTTTCAGCTCCGTTATTTACAAAGTACAGTGGAACCTTAAACTTAATTGGTTTCAGGTCATTCAAAATGATAAAAAAAAATAATCTAATAAGTTTTACATAATACACCTATGATCGCAACCTAGATCTTCAAATTTTTAGCTATTTGCATAGCGTATTTGCACATCATCGCCACCAACTGGACTAGATTTCCATTTCATGGAGATTGGACGATCGCACAAATGGGTGTTTTATTTAGGGTGCCCATGTTCTAAAATGTAGTGGAATGTTCAATGTCTGAATTATTCAAAGGAAAAAGCATTCAAATTCCAAAGCTGCACTGTATTTACTGTATACCACTGTTTGGACAACCGTGGCAAAAAGTTTTGGGAATGGCACAATTTTTGTTTTTCCACATAGTTTGCTGCCTTAGTTTTTAAGAACATTTTGAGATGTTTATATGGTATAATGACATACAATTATAAGAATTCCATATATTTTTCTAATATTTATTTATATTTATAGTGTTGGCCCCCATTCAATTACAAAGGATCCCTCCCCTTACTCTATCCATCAAATTCATTAAATCTGTCATCATCTTATCCGCAGGCAGGAAGAGCTTTAGGCAGATAGCCAATCCGTAATACAGCATATACAGTCATTCACACACTAAGAGCACTTTGGAAAGACTAATTGACACACCAGGAAACCAGAGAAAACAGAGTACCCACAGAAAACCCACACAGACACGGGGAGGGGATGCAGACTCTACACAAGCTGAGCCTGAAGTCAGGCTCAAACTGGGAATCATGGAGCTGGAGGCAACAGTGCTTACCACTTCTGCCCATGCATCATAACGGTGCTCCCTTTCATGATCATTAAAATAGGGAAAAAGCACAACAATAAATGGCACTGGTCACGAACTTAGGGGAAATTTTTTAATGAATATGACGATGATTCCACAAGAACTGCTGGACAATCTGATTTTATCCATGCTCCATCACGGTCAGTGTGTTTTAGGTGACCATACACCCTACTGAACAGTCAATGTTTGGCGCTCTCATCCAGTTTCACATCCTTCTATTCATCCTTCTATTCACATATATCACTTACTACTCAATCACCATAATTGAGTTTGGATCTCATTTGCATAATCAAACTATTCTATTTTCCTTTTCATTTGCTTTTCTTATGATCTTGTTTAATGGAACAAATCAAATGCTTCATTTTAATTGCTTCATATTCATTTTCAAATATCTTTTGTCAGCAGTATACTTTTTCGTAGGAGAACAGAAAGCAAGAGACCTCTTATTCTACACCCAGCTGTGCTCTTCCTTTATACTCTTTATATGAAATAAGACAGCATTTTGTTTCCAATAACATCTAAACAAAAACTGCTGTATTTTTCATCTCTACTCCTGAGTCATTCAGACCTATACATTTGTCATGGGTTAGACATCTATGAGATCTATGAGAGGTATTAGTGTAGTGCTAGCTCACATAAAGCATCATCCAGGCGTGTTAGCAGCTAAAATAAGAATCAGACTCTCTGTCATAGTGATTCCATCTGGGGAGGGGGAAGACCATCAGGAGTTGACATGTGTGACCCATGTTGAGTTCATCTGGCATTGTCTGATGGTTTGATCCTATAATAACGAACTGTAACACTGAATGAAAACTTACAGTGCAGCAGCAGTGGAGTATTTATACTAAACATTTACTTATTAACGAAGTGTAATGATGACAGTGTATATATTGTTAGGTACCATAGTGCTACCACAGCACCTCTAGAGTAAATCCATACTGTCTGTGCGCTACAGAAACTCCCCATTTCTACAAATGGAAATTGCCTTTCATCCACAGTGTTTTACAGTTTCATATTGAATGATTTTTATTAAGGGTGGAAGTACTCCTTGTAGTTTATCTAAAGGAAATCCAACCTTTTGGCTGTCTGCATCACAGAAGGTCAGGCCGAAGTAGTCCTTTTCCAACAGGTTGAGATGCTCACAAACCATACTCATAAGTACTTGGCCTTTGCAGGTTTTCTGTCAGAGCAAAAGCACACACATAAAATTATATATTTTTGGATTAGTATACAAGCTAAAAATCACAGGGCAAAATATGAGAGAGATTTAGTACTGCATATATCAATTGATCATCAACCATTTATTTTTGACCATTAACTTTAGTGAAAACATCTATATATAATATACATATATAATCTAAAAAAAACAACCACTTTAGTGTCAACATGATGATTTTATAATATTTCACATGATTTAGTTTTGTAGTAGATCCACCTGCCAAAGTAAACTGAACCACTCTAACAATAGCTCAAACATTTTATTTTTTATATCATCACATCATATGTGTCATATATATAAATGTATACAACAACTTGCTCAATGTTTTATTAAAGACACACATTTAATAAATAATGAAAGCCTATAAGGTATATTTTTAAATGGCAAAGCGGTCTAGATGGCGCATTACCATGGAGATCCGTGTTCAAGTCTCCATGGTGCCTCCTTGTCCACAGACATAATTGTCCATGAGTAGCAAAGAAGCACCTGCTGGCATATGGCCTTCCTACATCAGTGCGCATGCAGCAGGAAGATGTCGTGAGGTGAATTTGGTAGATCAATTTGGGAGGAAAAAAAAGAGTAAGAAAACCACAATCCGACATTTTGCATCTTCCCAGTCCAGTTATGTTTAAAGGAAAACAATGGAATCAAACCAACGTAAACAAAACATTGTTACATACAGAAACGTGGCAATTGTGAAAGGTAATGCATTTTCACGATGGCATACCTGAAACTTTCAATTTTATGCATGTATTTACGGTCAAGCTAAAGTTCAAACTGAGCATCAGAATGGTCTGAGTATTTCAGAAATACTGAATCTTGTTGGTCTAATGAGATTTTTGCGCATAGCGATCCTGCACAAGCAGAGGCTCACCAAAACTGGACAACAGAAGATTTGAAGAATGTTGCCTGATCTAATGAGTCTCAAGTTCAAGGTAAATATTTGGCATGCACTACATGGATCCATCCATGGATACAAACATGGATGAATCCTGGCATATAAAGGATTGGGGGATCTTTTCTCAGTACACTCCACAGCAACAGGACACTGCAGATTTGCATCATAGACATGAAGCTGATAAATCTGCATGATCAGGTCAATGGACCAAAATCTCAGAGCAATGTTTCCAGTACCTTGTTGAATCTATGCTATGTCGAATTACGTCAGTTCTGAAGATAAAAAGGCTACATAAGCATCTTCTCTGACCAACAGGGTACTTCTTAGTATTGCAAGAAATGAGCACGACTTTATCCTAGCTTTTTTTTTTTTCAAACCCACGCACCACTGACTTTTCTTAGAGCACATCTAAGATACACAGAAAGTAACATTAAGAATCTAGTGTCACTGACGTCCAATCATCACATGGTCTTATGTTTCATATCTTTAGAGAACACTACAGAATTATATTACTTCATACAGTCTAACATTTGGTAGACATATCCCATATAACTTTGTATATGGTCCTGATGGAACCTGATTAATCGTAAGTAGATTTGTTTGATATAATTAATATTGAGTTAAATATTCATGCACATGCTCAATGCAAAGCATCTGAACAACCTCAAGGCTTTTACACAAAAAGATGGCAGAGGCAACATGCTTAAGATGCCAGTTTTCTAAGTGTCACTCTACAAAGGCTCAGAGTATTCACCGCCCAGGGAGTACGGTTCCCCCAGCAACAGGGAGACAGACCATCTGTTTCCATGGAAACAGAAGCGAGGAGCGCTTTTGTGTGTTTCTGTGCGTGTGCGCGCGCGCGCGTGTGTGTGTGTGTGTGTGTGTGTGTGTGTGTGTGTGTGTGTGTGTGTGTGTGTGTGT
>JAUZST010011863.1:0-11709 GCA_034779995.1 Parotocinclus haroldoi
TCTCTCTCTCTCTCTCTCTCTCTCTCTCTCTCTCTCTCTCTCTCTCTCTCTCTCTCTCTCTCTCTCTCTCTCGCTCTGTCTCTCTCTTTCTCTCTCTCTCTCTCTCGTCTGTCCCTCTCTGTCTCTCTCTCTCTGCCTTTCTCTTTCTCTGTCTATCTCTTTCTCTCTGTCTCTCTCTTTTCTCTGTCTCTCTATCTATTTCTCTCTCTATCTCTTTCTCTCTCACTCTCTTGCTCTCTCTATCTATAATCTCTCTCTCTCTCTCTCTCTCTCTCTCTCTCTCTCTCTCTCTCTCTCTCTCTCTCTCTCTCTCTCTCCTTATCTATATGTGACAGCATGGAATATTTCCTCTTGTATTTATAAGCTGAGCACATAGCCTAGCGATTAAGGCACTGGACTCTGAACATGATGGTCCTGGGTTCAAATCCCACTGCTGATGCCACAGCTGGATCCTTAAGTAAGGTCCTTAACCCATCATTGTTTGGATTATAAGACTGTATGAGTTGTAAGTCACTCTGGATAAGGTCGTCTGCTAAATGTAAATATTCTACAAGCTTTTTTGCATTGCGTTTTCACTACAAACAGAAACTCTCCAAATAAATGACAAGTACAAAATTACAAATACGTTCACAACTGTCCTGTGAGCCACACACTAAGGAGCGCAGATCCAGCGCATGTAGCTCACCTGAGTAGTAACATGCTCATCATCTCAGTATGAAGATATAATATAAGTATAAAATATAAATATATTTATAAGGGTCGCAACGTCAACCAAATATGTTTTTTTAGTTGGTTAGTTAGCAAGGTTGTGTGATTCCTAATTTATTATTAGTATTTATTATACTATAATTATTACAGTTATTATGATTAGTTATCACTGTTGCGGCAGTGCCTCTTGCTTCGTGTGACGTAACTTTAAATTCTTTTCTTTCTTCACTGAGTGAATCAAAACTCTGGCTAATTAAAAAATGAGTTGCACTCATATTTCTATTCCCTGTCAGTCGGTACAGCTGTTCGACATTGCACACGGGCTGCCAACTGCCCGGTAATTATGACTCCGTCGTTCCTCTGTTTAACAGCCCAGTCCCTCCCAGAACCTTTTCTCCTTCTCCTCCACCCCCTCCATCTCCTCCCCTGTCAGAAGCCTCCAGCCTGTCGACGTGGGGTGTGTCCGTGTTATCCCTGGTTGATGTCTCACCGTTCCCCAGACTCTGTGTGATAATTACCACCACGTGCTCGTACCGCCTGGGACATGGCACGGCTAATTAGGCTGAAATAATCACTTGTTTATCAAGACCTTCATAATCTATCGCTTTAAACCGGAGGGCTTTGGCTGGTTTGTCGTCATCTAAAAACTTGTTAGGCTTGCGCAACTCAAAATGTCTTGCTGTTTGGATATCTTATGAACAGCTTGGTGTATGTGTGTGCTTGATCAGTAATGCAGATCAGTAAACAGCCAATGGTATGTGGATACACCTTATTTATTCCATCCAGAAACC
Organism: Parotocinclus haroldoi; assembly: GCA_034779995.1. NCBI lineage: Eukaryota > Metazoa > Chordata > Actinopteri > Siluriformes > Loricariidae > Parotocinclus > Parotocinclus haroldoi. The sequence goes on from JAUZST010011863.1 coordinate 1,500, forward strand.
TCAACCATCCAGACATTATTGGTAAATATTATCCCGATCATACTGAACCAGTCAGGTGGTCGTGAGTTCGAACTCTGAGCTTCACCACGCTGCCACTGTTTGGTCCTTAAGTCAGGTCTTTAAACTTTTCCCACTCGCTACGGATAAGGTCATCTGCTAAATACTGTAAACACACTTTCACAGGAACCCACCTTTCCATGAAATCAGTTAATCAAGTTTCCTCGCCAGAGCTTCACCAGCCAGCTCTAAGTGCTCTCCTTGTCAAGTGGATGTCTAACAGCTCAGAGGGGAACATGTAGGCCACTCATGCTTCTGGATTGGAAGTGCCAAGTGGTTACAACGTAGCATGTAACAAATGCTCTCCAAGCTGCTTTCGGATCAGCACAGGGGCTTCGTGGCAGGATTGTGCGATATTTTAAAAAATGATATTTTCTGTCAGTTTGTTTATAATTAGACGGTACTACTACTAAGGTATCCTAATGACGTTTGGAACCGTCTCTCATCCACTTGAACTGTCAATGTAACTGGTTACATTTTGCCATCAGTTGCTTTTCGCATCATTTTGCTGAATGATGAGGAAGGTTTGCTGAGTGTGTTTTTCTACTGCTAATTTTTGACTTTCGGCTGACTTCAGAAGATTGCCATAATCTTCATATTCTGTAAGGGTTGGGTATCGTTTGCACATCATCTACACTATTACAAGATTTTGAAAAAAAAAAAAAATCTCTCCTTTTAAAAATCTTTCATCTGCGCGATTCATGAATGTTAATCTTGCTTTTACTGGATATGCTGGCGAGATGAAAGTACGATCTGTAAACTGGTTAGCGCAGCAGTTGGGCTAGGAGACCATAGCTGATCAGACACATTACACTGGTGATGCTCAATATCATGCTCGTGCCTTTGGTTGTTTTGCCTGTTTGGAGGGGCAACGTCCTTTCAACAGATCCGCACATACTCTGCTATTTCATTTTCTCTCACAAACTGGAACCAGACTTTTGAGCACTTCCCGAGATTGTCTGCTAATGCTCGTATGGAGCGTATCAAAACAAAACTGTGACAAGATGTGTTTTATGACACACCACTTCATGACCAGACAGGTGCCTCCTTAGAGGCGTACTTTTGGCTGTTTTTGAAGCTTAAAATCTGTTAGTAGGAATCGATAAGTGGAATCAGTCGAAATCCTGTTTTTAAAGGGTACCCGGTTCTTGTAATTTTGTAATTTTGTAATCTGAACAGGGTGGCTCGGGGGGGGGGTAACACCACCTCACACCACCTCACAAGTAGAAGGTCTAGGGTTCAATCCCAGGGTGGGGCGGCCTGGGTCCTTTCTGTGTGAAGTCTGCAAGCCCCCCCCCTCCCCCCGTGTCTGCCTGGGTTTAATCCAGGTACTCCGGTTTCCTCCCACAGTCCAAAGACATGTGTGTTAGGTTAATTGGTGTCTCTAAAAGTGTTTCTGCCCTTGCGCCCAGATTTGCAGACCACTACTTCACTGCGACTCTCATGGAACACATTTTCTGGTAGACTCTATTCAGTATCACTGAACGGGAACAATTCCAATAGTTTAGGGAAGAGCTGTACCTGTTTTATCATGTCAGCGTCCGTGTGTAAGAAGCAAATGGTTTGTTGAGCACCAAAACCTGACCATAGCTGCACCTCTGGGCTGTATTAATTCCCCAAATCAATACACAACCTCACAGGCTAAACAGAAGCAAATTACAACTGTCATGTTACAAAATCTGCTAACAAAATGGAGGCTGTTCAAGCAGCAGTGGGAGACCAAATAAATACTCCTATGGCGAATATACTTCTTCTTGTTCTCTGAATGCTACATGCGTATCTGATTTAATCTGGGTGACCCTCAGAAACTGTTCATGATAAGACTAAAAAATGGCAGCCATTTATAACCCTCCCTTTCGTGCCAGAAGGTGACGAGAACCCAAGAAAAATGAGCGTACCATACTCAACGGAGTAGTCATAGATGCCTAGGATTGAGAATTGATTCAAAAGTGGCATGCATTATAAATTTGTGTTAGCCACACAATTTGCCTGGTGAGCTAACCCCCTCAAAAGACCCCACGATATCATACTAAATACTGTATTTGAATATTTAATTAACTGATAAAAGCTTAATCCCGAGAGTGGGTACAGGTTTTTGTTTTTATTTCAATAAGTATTACTATTGGCTGATTCCTCCTGAGTTTCCTCCACATTCTGTCACCTCTGCATAAAAAACGTGGCACATGATACAAAAACTTCGGAATATATACTTATTCTAACGTAAAAAAGAAATGGTGTATAATTGTGGTATTAAAAGATAAATCATGTTGAAATTTTATCGGCTAATCCAGCTTACGATGCAAACTCACGATTTGATTTTCCTACGATTGTATTATTTTCGTATTTGTAAACAATTTACATTTTGTTAAATATCTATGTAAACAAAATGTAATTTAGTCATTTGCAATTAAAATAAGTTACTATAAACAGAGGTTTAGGATTGCACATAAAACCCTCCATCTTAATTACCCATGAAAAACAATAGTTTTTTAAATCTGAAAAATAACTATTCAGAATAATGTGTATTTTTCTTGTCTCTGGTTATTAACAGTTTTAAATGTGTCTAGAAAGATGTGGTATGATTGTGCCCTCTGGTGTTCAAAAAATCAATTGCATTAGCTGCCATAATAGAAGGTATGTGATACAGTCGATCTCTGCGACTCACATCGTTTTTGCATTTTTGCATCGCAATGCATCGTTACTCGCCAAATAAATGCGTGTATATTATGTAACTTTTTTTTTTTTTTACATGTGCTACGGTATTATATTCTATACTTTTATATTTTTCCCGTTATTATACTGTTCCTAATATTGTATTCTATTTACGTGATTGCAGCCTACATTATTAGATTTGATCTTATTAATTATATTTCATATTTTGTGTTCTCTCTTTTAATTTTACTATTTAGTTCTGTGTATTTAAACTATTAATATAAACTTATTAGTTAGGTAAACTTATACAACATATCCCAGTGCTCATCACTCCCTCACTCAGGTCCCTCATCTAACACAGGAGAGTGCCTTAAACATCTATCAAACGCATCAGTTGGGCAAAATCATAAAGTATTGAACGTCTTATGTACTGTCATTTACTTAATAATGTATTAAAAGTGAAAAATGAAATGGACAGGATCAGGCCCAGCTGAAATATGTGTGAGCAAATGTCCAACAGGAGACCATACAGAACCTGTTTACCTCCGATGCCCAACTGTTTCCATCTTTTATCCAGGATAGAGGCAGCCTAACAGGGTACTAGAGCCTCCTTTCATATGTACGCTTTCTCCCAATAAACTTCTCCTTTCACTCTAAATCATAGAATGACTGATATTATCACGCACCATCTCATTACATTCACTCATATGAAGTATCCTTTTATCCCGTCTGTGATTGTATCTGAATCAGACAATGCCTGTATAAATCACTTTGTCATGAGGCACACATGGGGCCATCATTGATGGATTGGTTTTATACATCCTGTTAGATGTAGATGAGAACTCAATTTGGGTAAGCCTTAGAGAGTGACTGTGTTGGGACCAACCTGCTCCCCTGGTTTCCTGTTTTGTAAATGAAATAAGTTATCAAGGACGTTCTTTTCTTCAGGACATTTCAGATTTTTTTTTTTTGTTTTCGAATTTTCCTACTTGTAGCACCAAGCTGTTGTCTTGGTAACAGATATGCGTTTATAGCAGCACATGCCTGTACTTTAAAATAGCATCTCATCCTTGTTTTGAGTGTATTGTGATTCTTCTGTTAGATTCTGCACTGTATAGTACTGTGTGTAGCTTAAATCAAAGCTGGACAGTTCCGAGTACAATGTGGTAGAATTAAACATTTTCCTGTAAATACACTAGAATACAGACTATGTACAGTAATGTGCAAATATTTGTATATATAAATTGTTTAAGCAATAAATGACCATATAGCATTATTTATCCATTCTTTATTAGAATATGACCTGAAGGTTTAGGAAATTTGTATGCAGTATTTAAAAAAAAGCTTAAGTATTTAGTGTGAATGTACACTGAAGGAATAGCAGCACCTGGCACCTTCTACAGTCCGAATAAGCTTGATCAGGAATTTTTTGGAAGAGAAGAAGTACATACACCACTTTTGGAGAAAGAGAATAGGTTAAAATGATTTGCTAAAGTTCACAAAGAGTGGAAAAGACACTCATGGAGTGATGAGTCAAAGTTTTAGGACAATCTATTAAACATGGTCATTATACCATTGCTAAAACAACAATCTAGTGGTGGACTAAGACTTTTGCACACTGCTGTAAATCTATGTAAAGCTGATCAGGGTTTTAGCTGGTTCATACTGGCTTTCTGTCTCCTAGCCGTACTGTAATATTGAGATCATCCTGACTGGCTAAATTCTCAAAGTCAAGCCCGTGATCTGATTTCACCGTGACATTTGTGTTACAGCCCGTTTTGGTAAGTGGGCCAACAGGTCTGTGTGTCAAGGCCAATATATCTTAACAAGCTTCTGGTAGCTGAGGGCTTCATTACAGCACAAGTGCCTATATTTCAGGTTTCCCAGCATGTGTCCTGATTAGGACGTTGCTGAACAGAGGTTTTGAAGAAGCGTTTACCGAGATAAGCACTGAAACTACACGTAAGCAGTATTTAAAGGACATCCAATCGATGTTTGTTCTCTTTAGCGACCGAGGCGGCACGGGGGCTCGATGGGTGGCACCGCTGCCTCATAGCAAGAAGATCCCGGGTTCGATCCCAGGGTGGAACAGCCTGGGATCTTTCTGTGTGGAGTCTGCATGCCCTCCCTTTGTCTGCGTGGGTTTACTCCGGGTACTCCGGTTTCCTCCCACAGTCCAAATACATGCATGTTAGGTTAATTGATTACTCTAAATTGGCATTGACTTGTGTGTGTATACATATGACTAGTCTTTATATTTCACTAAATCCATGTTTTTATTGATTATGATTATTATTATTTGATTCCATTCCATTGCTTTATTCATGCTCTTAATTATTAGTTACATCTGAATACAGATTAATCCTATTTACGTCACTTTTTATGTGGAAAATTGATTTTAAATTGGAGCAGTTGAAAAGTGTGATCAGCCTTCAAGAACCTATTAAGTTCCAATTCTGAGGTTCCAGAGTAATGCTAAATTTCGCCCTAGGCGTTCCTTTGAAGGTGCTAAGATCCTGGTGCATGCTTTAAGAATATGTTAGTAGAATTACTATTATTATTATTATTATTATTATTAGTCACTTTCTAATCCAGTCCTCATCTGACGTCCTTGTATTCACTGTGTTTATAAGCACACACCCTCTCGTTAGGCTTTTTCATTGCATAGTAAAGTGATGAATTAACGCCTAGCGTGATCATTTAACTCCAGTCGGACACAAATGAGCTTTGTAAAGGTTAATTAAGCACCAGTCGTTTTATTATGTAAGATTAGGTTTTCCATTAACAGGCTGGGATGTACATAGTAAATCTCGATGCACATAAAGTCTGCTTCTTCTCCTAGCAGTTCCTCCACAGCGAGAGACGCCTGGCCGCTTCAGGGATAGGCCTGCAGTATTTCACACCACTTAATAGGAGAAGCATGTTCTGCTCTGATCTCCAGGCTAAGGGCGCTGACATGTGGAACATATGAGATTTCTGTGCACATAGAGTCAGGACTATATATAATATGTGTATATGTGAATATGTGTGTGTGTGTGTTTCCTTTGGTGAGCAAGATTGTTTTCAGTCGTATTTACTTTTCCACCCCCCAAATTTGTGTGTAAATAAGCCACAATGGGATGCTGGAGCAGGGATTGGGTAGGATTTGCCCGTGCTTGTGGGTTGATTTGTTTTCTTTTGGTCTGAGTGATTTTGTCATAGTCGGAACAGGACTCGGACACTCGCAGATACAGATAAGACAATAGTTTAATAAAGGTAGTCGGAAACAGAAGCAGTAAACAAGCGGATAACAATAGACATAAACATAACATGAACAAGAACAGTCCAGAGAATCACACACGGGAAGGCCAGCAGTAGAGGTAGAGAACAAATCGTAGTCGAAAAAACAGAACAAGGTCATACACGAAAAATACAGAAAGAGAAACGCTTTGTAAAGAGGAATACCAAACGATACTCGGCACAGGTGTGTGCGTGGGAGGCTCTTAAATAGTGCAGGTAATCGGTACTCTGGACTTCCTGGAGGAAGCAGGTGATGTGTCATGTGATCGGGTGTGTGTGTGATGTCAGCGGGTGGTGCGCTCTGGGTAGTGTAGTTGTTTAACTGAGAACCTCTGTTAGAGCTGAGTGTGGGAGAAACCGGAGCGCTTTCCGCACCAGACGTGACAGATTTGCATGCATTTAATGAACTGGACTTTTTATTATTGCTAGTTGTCCTATGTTATATCGCTGTATGAACGAGCTCTTGTCACTGATTTAGTTTATTCTGTATAAACACTCAGGAGGCCCCAGTACCCTGTTGGGTCGCCTCTATTAATTTGTTGCTTAGGCAGGCCAATGAATGTGTTCCTATCTGGTGGAGCCATTCCTGGGAAACCCTTGCTGTGTGTGGGTACGCCTTATCCTGCTGAAAAATACCTGTTAAAAGCCCTGGCATGAGATTCAACACATGTTGCTGCAGGATGTCCTGGACATATCACAGTGTGTGACTATTGGGGGTGTCCAGCACACACATGCAAAAACTCCTCAGATTATCGCACCAGCAGTTGGAGCAGTGTGACACTAAAACACTGAGGTGCTCACCATTTTACTTAATCTCACCATCCGTCTCTTTTGAGTTGAAACTCTTTGGTTTACTGGAATGAGGAATCGGTTTTCTAAAATCAGAGTTCAGAGTTTTTAAACACTGAGAGCATGGGTTTTTAAACGATTGTCTATAATGCTTATTTTATGTGATGAATCCTCCTGGAGTTGACCATATGTCTCATTAAGAACACATCAACGCTACATCAATACCTCAACTAAATGGGCAGAATATCAGCGCAGATGAAAATAAATGCTTTCATCTTTCTGCACGACGTGCAACTTAAAAGCAAGCAAGCCCGTACGACTACAAATGAGAATGCGGCTTTAATGGCCTTTCATAACGGCTCACCGTGTGTAATGACTTCACAATGTGATTACTGTGCACTTCCCCTACACTCCAGTGAGCAGCTAAATAGGAAATATGAACCCGCTTCAGATTAGATGGACAGCTGGGATCAGGAAGCATCCTGTGGGTCATAGGAGCTCACTGCACAGGATGCTTAGCAGCTTCTAAGTGCATTCGATTCAAGTTTGGATGAAAACTCAAAGCCCTGTCCCGCTGGGGTCTGTGGCGTGCCAGCCATTGCTGTTAGAGTGCAACTGACAAGGATCTGACCGCGTCCACAGCACATGTTCATTGTCATCGCTCAATTAATCAGTCACTTTAAATGCCGGCATTCCTTTGTGCTAAAGATTATATATCGCTCGTGATCTAAAACTGTGATTGAGAGACGCTGATTGGTTCAGCATGTGGAGTTTGCATGTTCTCCCCGTGTGTCCGTGTGGGTTTTTTCCAGGTGCCTTGGATTCCTCCTACAGTGCAAAGGCAGGCTTTAGGTCACGTGGTTACGTTAAAGTAGCCGTAGTGTGTGTATGAGTGTGCAAGTGTGTGTTTGTGTGTGTGCCCTAATATGGATTGCTTGTGTCTAGGGTTGTGATAGCAGTGAGCATGGCTATAAAGCAGATCACCAAACACATACTTTTGGCTATACCGTGTTATCAAATAACACACTAATAGGGTTCGGGTGATTGCTTTTGCAGTACCAGACCACCTGATCATCCATCTCCTCTTTCTACAACTGTCACCAAGTTGGTCTGAGACACTGCTGCCAATCATTGCGCAATCTTATAAAACTGATCTCATGAAATATTCACGCACAGCTGAACCGAGTCAAGCCGACGCAGGTGGAGTTCATATAATTTCATCTCCTTGAAGTTGTAAGAAAACACTAACCTTTGATATGGATTTAGGCAGAGGCAGTACTGGATCAATGAAGAATTTGTAATATTTTGTCAAACCGCAGGACACCAGAAGCGGCAGTGATTGGTCAGGGAGTTTTTGTTCACGGTGAAACAAAAGCTTGAGAAAAATGAACAATCAAGGACGAATAAAACAACATCAAGATCAACAATCACCGTCTGAAAATGTTTAGCGTAAAACCTGTCATTATATCCGAGCACGAATTAATTCACTGTCGTCTGAATGAATTCTGAACGTTTGGCTCTGTAGAGTATGCAGAACCCCCTGCCCCGTCAGTGCAATACATTTCACACCCCTTTATTTGAGCACAAATGTATGACACACTTGGGTGGTCTACAAAGATACTGTTACACTTTGCAAGATATGAAGGAAATCATGGAGTTGTGTAAAACTAACCGGTGAGATCGCACACACTGTGGAAAATTGCCCAGCTCCATGACTCCTGTTTATTGTGCCTTACTGCCTGCACCTTCTCAAAGCCTAAGTAGGAACGCACAGTTAAAGCTCTATTCAGCTACTAGATTGGATACACACTGAGCTCTGGTTTACCTTTCCAGCTGTGCATTGTAGAGGAGCACATGTATTATTTTACATTTATCCAGTAGTACAGCAAGTTCAGCTTTACTTGTAAGGAATAAATCCACATTCAGGTGCAGTTCTGCTCATTTTTCACCAATACAATGAGTTTGCTAAGCTCTCTTTGTATGTTCCTTCAGTAATAAGCCTCCCCCGATGGTTCTCCTGACCTTCACCTGGAGCCAGCGGGGAATCGTCTGCTCAAAACACTCACAATGTCACAACAGTCTCACAAGAGCAGAATGATTAGGGGGTTCTTTTATCACACGGAGTGCCACTGATGATTTCTGGCCAGTCTGTTAGTAAAATATGTAGATTTTAACATACGATACTTCCCATAAGTCTTAGGCTACCGTTAGATTACGTGTAGAATTCTGGAATAGCCGTATGTAACATATAATATTGTCGGCAATTGAAAGGAAAAATGTCAAGCTCGGGTTTGTCGCTGCATAATCCTCATTTCCAGTGACCTTCATTCAAATCTTTTTGTGCTTTAGCATATTATTAGGGTTTTCACCCTGTTTCCCTTCAGAAAAAAAGCGGTTTCTCAACTTTTTTTAGGCTTCTACAGACTGCAGAAGGGTCAGCTTCAGTTGAACCTGCCAGATGCTGCTATTACTATACATTTTTATATGTTTGTAATGATTGCATACAGATTTCCTGTATTTTAATTCAATTCAATTCAATTCAATTTGATTTCTATAGCGCTTTTTACAATGTAGCATCGTCTCAAAGCAGCTTTACAGTAATACGTTATCTAACAGGCCAATCCCAAGTTGAGCAAGCTCAGGGTGACAGTGGCAAGGATTTTTTACACTAATTCCAAATTACCATATAGTACTCTGTGCCCCAGCTTTATAACATTGTTTACCATGGTCATGTGGGAGGTCTGTCGTGGAAATTGACAAGGTGCAGTCGAGCATATTTTATTCTCCCATTGTTTCAGAACAGTGAGGGAACATCAGTGATCATGCTGTAGTCTGATCATCGTTTGTACATATTCTTCACCTCCACAAAGCATAGATAGATACTTTTTCCGTTTTAACTCTAAAGGAAAAACACTTAACCCCAAAGAGAAAAGCAGATACGCGCCATCTAACATCTATCCGATCAATATTCACTAATGTCTTAACAAATTACAATGGGAAATACTGGATGCCATGGCCATAAAAATCTGAACACTCCAACAACCAGTCAGCACTGTAGATCCACAAGCAGAGGCAGGGGTCATTCTGTCTGTCATTAACTCACAAGTACTCGAAACTACATTACTGGTCATATGCTCATTTGTTCGTTACCTTCCATTTAGACTAGAGACTGTTCTAACTCGGTTGATGTGTTTAGACTCTTCCTGGTGTAAGTTCCTCGTGTTCGTGTGGAAGACTTTCCATTACTTATTAATACCAAGCTGTACGTGGTGTTCGTAAGTACAGTCGAATCCGGTTAATGGGGCCACATCGGGACGGGATCGGTTTGGTCCTAATAACCGGCTGGTCCGATTAAACGAACATGCCCTATGTTACAAGACGGGACGTTCTATAATTTATGTAACATATTAAATGTTTATTAAACCTTTATTGT
>JAUZST010011864.1:0-11709 GCA_034779995.1 Parotocinclus haroldoi
ATGATTGCAATTATATTTCTGTATGTGATAAAAACATCTGACAAACACACATAAAAACCAGAGGGCAGCAGATCATGGGAAAATATAATATTTGTGTCATTCTCAAAACTTTTGGCCATTACTGTACATTGTGTTGTTTATTTTTTAATGAATAAAGTTGGTAAGCAACAGTAGTTCTTTTTTGTACGTATACGTGTAAAAGGTTTAATAAATATTTAATGTGTTACATAACACGTCCCGTCTTGTAACATAGGGCATGTTCGTTTAATCAGACCAGCCAGTTATTACCAAATGATGACCAAAATGATCGCGTCCCGATGTGGTCCCATTAACCAGAATTGACTGCACATGTGGAGACGAGCCTTAAGGGAAATAATGTTAAGACTGGACAGCTGCAAAAAAGGTCTGAGCAGATTAGCAGGAACATGAAATGTTTGGAAGGAAATGTGTGTTCATGATGTGACAACAACCACTTGGGTGATCAGGCATATAAAGCACATTTAAAAACAACACAATTTAGTGCTGTCATCAACACTAACATAAAGGGCATTACAATAATTATGTCTGATATAAAAATCCTCTCAAAATCAATAAAAGATTAAAAAAAAGGGCTTGACCTTGGATAAGAGCCTTTACTGGTAAATGCTAAATCTAGTTCAGCTCTCCTGCAATCTCCTCTACAACACCAAATCAGAAAAATAGTTTAGACATTATGGAAAATGCATTTAAAAAACACAGTGTTTTTACTTTGACTTTTATTTTATTGCAGACATTATGAATCTGAAATAATTCATGTTGTATCTGGTCAATTTCAATTCATCTATTAATAACAATCCATTAGTGCATTTCAGGCCTGCAAGTGATTCCAAAAACTCTGGGACAGATGGCAAGAGATTTAGTTGTTGTTAGTTGTTTTGGTGAGAAAATGCAACCTATTCCTGTTGGATGGTCACACCCGGAAGGAATGGTTCAGTCCAAGGGTGGGGCCTATCCTTTAATAGGATAGGGAAACAGTATTGGGAGGGGTGGACTTGTTAGGGTTCACCTCATGCTGAAAGGGAGCTGAGGGAATGATAGCCAATCCTCTTTATGTACCTACTGCTCGAAGTAGGGGTTGACTTTTACCCATTTTTTTGTATTTACGTTCTTTGTATTTTTGTTAAAAATAATTTTCAACTTTTGTACCTGATCCTCTGGAGTCCTGCTATTTTCCCCTTATTAATGATTTTTTTTCACTTGACCATACTACCAACTTTATGGTTGGTCACACACTTCAAATGTGAGAGAGAATATAAAAAAGTCACAGCACATGGTATAATGTTTATATAATTAATTGGCCTTTTATTGCATAAAAGAATTATTTGATACAAAAGAAAAACAGAACTTAATATTTGGTACAGAAACCTTTGTTTGCAGTTACAGAACTCAGACGTTTCCTGTAGTTCTTGACCAACTTTTGACCAACTCTAGACCACTGCAGCAGGGATTTTGCCCCACTCTTCCATACAGATCAGAAAAACTAACAGATCTGTGAGAATAGAATTCTTGCTGTTTGGTAGATGATCAAACACTTATTTATGCAATAAAATGCACATCAATTATTTATAAACCATACAAAGACTCAAACAGTCAAACCCTGTCAGCAGACAGGTCCAGCTATTTACATCTGAGGCTGAAAGCACTCTACAGGACTGTTTTAACAGACTGGGATGTGTTTAGAACTGCAGCCACCCTGGAGGACTCTTCTGTGAGCATAGATAACTATGCTGAGTATGTTACTGGGTATATTAGAATCTGCATTGAGAACATTGTGCCCACCATACAAGTCAGGAAGTTACCCAACCAGAAGCCCTGGGTAAACCGTGAGGCACTGCAAATTGTGAGAGCACGCTCTGATCCATTTAGATTTGGTGATGAGGCTAAGCTCGAAGGTGCACAGTACATACTGAAGAAGGCCATAAGATTGGCCAAAAGACAGTACAGAGAGTCTGAGGGATCCTACTCCAGTGCTGACCCCAGGCATATGTGGCAATGTCTGGACCAAACAAATTACAGATCTTAGGTCCAGGCCCAACAACACCATCAGCTCCTCACACAGCCTCCCAAACGGCCTCAACACCTTCTACACACGCTTTGAAACCTCGACCCCCACCACCTACTGAGTACACACATACCTCCACCACTCGACCCCCCCCCCCACCACCACCACCAGCACCAGTTACACATAGCCGTGAGGAGAATCAACCCCCGCAAAGCTGCAGGACCTGACAACATTCCAGCGTGGGCCCTCAAAGCATGTGCTAACGAGCTGGCTGATTTTTTTTAATTTATTTATTTTTTACATCAATTTTTATCAATCTTCAATCTTTCCCTCAGACAATGCACCATTCCCACCTGTTATAAGGCCACCACCATCGTCCCTGTTCCCAAGAAAAACCCTCCATACTGCCTGAATGACTGCAGGCCAGTAGCACTCACTCCAGTCATTATGAAGTGCTTCGAGAGAGTGGTGCTGCCACACATACAGACCCCCTGCAATATGCCTACAGGGCCAACAGGTCCACCTCAGATGCCATTGCTGCCTTCATGTCTCTCTCTCTCACCTGGAAAATAAAGACTCCTACGTTAGGATTCTCTTTATTGACTACAGCTCCGCCTTCAACACGGTCATCCCTCACAAACTCACCCACAAACTGTCATCTCTCGGACTACATCCCACCCTCTGTGACTGGCTATTGAACTTCCTGACTGGCAGGCCTCAGTCTGTCAGGATTGGAAACAGGACTTCAGCCAGCATTACCACCAACATTGGTACCCTGCAGTCCTATCCAGTCCTATCCTCTACACCCTGTTCACCCATGACTGTGGTGCCTCCCACCCCAGCAATATCATCCTGAAGTTTGCTGACGATACCACTGTGATAGGTCGTATCACTGCTGGAGACGAGGCAGCCTACAGGAGGGAGGTAAGCAGTCTGGTGACATGGTGTGTCGACAATAACCTATGAGGGCAATGGGCAGTGGTAGTGGACATGAGGAAGGAGAGGAGGCCTCATCAACTACTGCTTATCCAAGACTTTGAGGTGGAACACCACACAGGTGCTAAGGAGGGCTCAGCAGCGGCTATATTTTCTGAGGAGGCTGAGTAAATTTAGCATGTCACCCAAAATCGCAGCAATTTATACCGCTGCATCACTGTATGGTAGGGAAGTGCTACTGTGAAGGATGCCACAAAAATCACTGGGACAGCACAACCCTCTCTGCAGAGCATCTATCTTTGGAGAGTCCACAGTAGAGCTGCCTCCATCATCAAGAATCCCACCCCCAACATGGACTATTCACACTTTTACCTTCAGGCCGGAAGTACAGAAGTGTGAAATGCAGGACAACCAGACTACAAAACTTTCTTCCATATGGCAACCAGACTGATAAACAGCTGAGCTGATGACTCTATTCATTACATTTTGCACCTTTAATAACCCATTCTACAATAAAACTGACAGACCTCTCCGTCCATTGTAGCTGGTAAAACCTGCAAATTCTGTGTGTCAAATACTTATTTTCCTTGCCGTATATACCTTCTTCTTCTGCAGATATGCATTTGGAATTGTGTAGCATTTGGTCTTGCATGGTCAGGTTCGAAAATACTTGGATCTCCCTGGAAAAGGTGACGTCTTAAAGGCAGCATATGTTGCTTTAAAATGGTATTTTCTATTTCTGCATTAATGCTGCCATTAGAGCAGAGTTAAATGCCCAGGGGCACCCAGGGGACCCACTCCCATACCATGACAAACGCTGGCTTTTGGACTTGTTGCTGATTACAGTCAAGATCTTCCTTCAACTTACTATGTTTGAATGCATACTCATCTGAAATTATCTGGGATCTAGCCTATGTATACTAAAGCAAGATTCGATTCTCACCAACAAAGAACCTTGTTTTCCCTGGCATCTGTGACACTTCCTTCAGAGAAAGCTCACAAGAAAGGTGATTAAGTATTCTGAGTAGGAAATGAGGAGTAGAATTTTTCTGTCCACCAAGATAATACCTCATCAAATATACAAGCCAAAATATTCAGCTTTTGACGGTTCTAAAACAATAGAGTCGCCATATTTTGTGGCAAAAACAACACAAACTAAACCAACAGCAACACCTGGCGTGCCACACACACTGACTTTACCTTGTAAAAATTGTATATTTAAGAGGAGTGTTGTCGTTATTATAAGATAATTATATAAGATAAGTAATTATGACTAACCAGCAAGTAAGGTTTTGGATATCAAACTGTGAATTTTGTTAAATGCATTAACAAACAAAAAATGTATTTTTTTTTTTTGTATTTCAGGAAAGCTTACAACACTTGGATCATTTTCTGAGTTTGTTTCATTTTGTACAACATCTTAATGACCCTGGTACAAAGGATGCCTTAAAGTTCTGGTAAGTTTGAGTCAATTCAGCACACACACACACACACTGTTTAAATGTACAGTGTTGCTTGAACGTTTCTGATCAATTGAGAGTTGTGTATATTCCTGCATTATTATGACCTAAAACTTTTTCTCGCGAAAAAGTAATCTAAAAAATTTGAAATCAAAGAAATTTTCTCTCTCGCCCTAAATATAGATAAAGACAAAGTTACGTTAATAAGACAAAAGTATTATACCTGGTCATGTATTTATTAAGGAAAATATCAAATATCACATCTGTGAGTGGCAAACGTATGTGAACCTTTGAGTATCTGGTGTGACCCCCTTGTGCAGCAATAACTTCAGCTAAATGTTTCTGGTAACTGTTGATCAGTCCTGCACATCGACTTACAGGGCTTTTAGCCTATTCCTCCATCTAGAACAGCTTCAGCTTTGGGATGTTGGTGGGTTACCTCACATGACCTTCAGGTCCTTCCACAACAATGGCTCCTTTCTAATCCACTTAATCCTTGGTCAGGGTCATGGGAGATTCAGCGCCTAGCCAGCAACAAGGAGTGGAAGGCAGAAAAAAACCCTAGACAGGGTGCCAATCCATCATGAGGTTCATACACATAGGTTCATGAACCTATCGCATGTCTTTTGGCTCTGTCTGTTGTCTGGAGTCACAAAGAAGACGTGCAAACTCCACACAGAAGGGACCCAGACTACTCCATCTGGGATTGAACCCAAGACCTGCTTAATGTGTGGCAATTTTGCTAAACACTCAGCTACTGCATCACCAACCTTCCACAGCATTCCTGTTGGATTAAGGTCAGGTCAGGACTTTGACTTTGAAAACATGTCATTAGTGTATTTTAACCTTCAGTTTGTTGAACAACTGGTGTGCTCATGGTCATTGTCTTACTGCATGACCTGTGTTTTCTTGAAGTACTTTTATTGGTATAATCTGGAATTCATTGAGCCACTTGGGCACAGATGAAGCATTCAGGCCCACACAATAATACTGCCAGAAAGGATAAGGTTCCAGTGCTGGAATGCAGTGCTACCGTTTCTCCAGGCAACATTTAAACCAAAAACTCTATTTTGTTATCATCCGGCCACAAAATGGTTTGACAGTGGCCTTCTTTTTTGCTTATGTGATATTTTCAGAAACTGCAGAAGGGCTGTAATGTTCATTTTGGAGAACAACTGTTTTCTCATTGCAATCCTGCCAACCTCATCACTGTCATTGTGTGTTCTCCTGTTGGTAGACTCATGAATGTTAACACTAGCCAGTGTTCGAGAAGCCTATAGGTGCTTAGGTGCTACCCTGGTGCTACCCACAAGTTTCTTGTGACCTTTCACTTGGAGTGATCTTTGTTGGATGACCACTCCTGTGGAGGACACTGAGTTTCATATAATTTTGCAATTTTCAATGACTCTCATTTCCTTTTTGTTCAAGAATTACAGCATACAGAAACAACTTCTAAATAAATTTAGCAGGGTCTGTTGCCTGGTTGAATGCCCTTATTGCCTTTAGCATTGTACTGTTAGCCACACAAGTTTCAATCGCTGCAGAATTGCTCAAAATGTACTTTATTTCCAGCCTTGATAAGAGCCTTTTGCCAAAATGTGCAACGATACACTTTTACACAGTATACACTAGAGATGTACCCACTGACTGGCCATAATTGGCCCGTATTTAGTGTGATAGTGGTAGTCAACTGATCAGTCAAAGATAGCCACACTTGCTCTTCATGACCGTGCCAAATCACAGCCACACATGAAAATCACACTGCGTTCACTAACATTATTCCATAGTTGAATTCTGTTTTAAACACAGTGTCAGCTTTAAGCTGTTTGTTTGTTTATTAGACAGACTGGTGTTGACACATGCTGATGATGAGGATTTGTTCGATTTCAGTTGTGTTCCAAAGTGCACTAAAGGTGATAAATGGTACAATACAATTAAAAACATGCAGTATGAACTTTTATTATAAAAAAACGCACACACAAAACGGATCACGCTAACGAACAAGAACCCTAAAACAAAGAAACTTGGGACCAAGAAACAAGCACAAGCTGAGCCACGTATAAAGCTCCATGCGCACATGAACTGAATTCTGGATTAAAGTTAGTCAAAGCACTGTGCTGTTCGTTTGTGGCTGTTTGTGTCTCTTAATTGAGACTCAACACCAGCTGATCAATTGTCGCATCTCTATAATGAATGAATGATTTGCAGCACTGCAGTGGATCTGATGTGGCCGTGTTGTGTTAGGCCTGGTTTATGCTTCTTCATCATGTTGGGGCAGCTCGGTTGTGTTGCCGTGAATTTAATGCGCACAGCCTCTACGTGTCCTGATGTGCACCTCCAGAATTTCTTATTTACACGTCCAAACGACACGGACTGTAGGCTGTGATTGGGCCGCTCTACATCACTTCCTATACTCCGCTTTTCTGATTCATTCTATATACAAGATGCTATTTGTAAAATCTAGTTAGTGTTGTATCAATTTATTTAAAGGGCATACAGATCACCTTCTTCTCTTTCATTTACTCAGCATTTTAATTATAAGCCTTTGTTGTTCAACATTGATCTGCTTTAACTCCATCAACACCAATACCATCGTCGGCATTACAACAGTTCCTTCAGACACTCCCTCTAGCATTTCGGCGGTGAATTCCTTTGCGGCGCTAAATGGTGGCGTCAAGGAAACTGTGTTGTCTTTGCGTCAACGGTCTTGCACTGGTGGGAGTGGATCAGACACGGCAGTGTTCATGGTGTTTTTAAACCTCTGTGCCTTACTGTACTCTAAGAAATACCTTGTTGGTCCACCTTTTAGAGGTGCAATATGTAGACTAAAGGTTGTGAAATGTAGAACCACACTGCTGTGTAAAATGTTTATGCACTGAACAGTTTTGTGTTTATTTTAAGACTTGTGAGGAAGAGCTTTAAGGGAAAATAAAAAATGTACGATGACAAAAATCACAAAAATGAACTTCACAAACAGATGAAAACAAAACCAAATCAATATTTAGTATAACTATCCTTTTAAAACCGCTTCAGTTCTCTTGGGTACACTGACATTTAGTTTATGAAGCCTCTTAGAGAACCTGACACTTCTTCTGAAGATTGTTGATGTCTCTCTTGCTTGTGTTTATTCATGTAATCCCAGAATGTTTCAATAAGTTTCAGACTCGGCTCTGTCGGGCCATACCATCTGCTTTGGAACTCTGCTGTTGGAACTTTGTTCTGCTTTTCTACTGGAGGTAGATAATGATTTTCCCTTCTGCCAAAGCAAAAAATCTAATTTTGTCTAATCGCATCCAGTTTGTACAAGGGTGAGTAACTTGGCTTTGGTTCTCCATCTGAGCCATGACATTTTCCATTAATAACACGTTTGACTTCTCCAGAATGTATATGGATGTCATAGTTTTTTGCTGGTTTTGAGCTGAGTGGTTTCTGGGCATCTTGCAGATGTTCTTGCGCTTTAGCTCTACTCAAGTTGTTTCTGTCATCAGTAACCAGTTGACACTGATTGACACGGGCCGATTTGCTGTGGAATACTACCGAGCTGACTCTGTGTATTGGAACAAAATAATGTGTTTATGCAATATTTAATTTACCTGTTATTTTTTAATTGATCTGTTTCTGTCTTTTGAACGATTACTACAAACTTGTTTTACTAGGTATATTAAAGTTTCTTCCTTAATGTTAAGTGAGTTTTCCTTATCACTGTCACCCTAGGCTTGCTCAATTTGTGGTTGTCCATAGTAGATAATCTATTACTGTAAAGCTGCTTTGAGACAGTGCTTCACTGTAAAAAGCGCTATATTTAAAAATCTGACTCGACTTAAACCTGAGGGACTTCCAGTCCACTGCTTGCTCTGCTTTGCCTGTTTTTTTGTGTTTGTGTAAAAGAGCTTGGACAGTGCATCGGCAAACACCTGTCTGCTACAAAATTTCAGCTTGGGTAAGACCTTGCTCATGCAGGATAATGACCCTGTATCTTGTTTCTGTCCTCACTCTTACTGTTTAAAACTGCTACAGTCTGTCACAGTCTTGCGTTTTTGGATGTTTGTTCCTCAGCCAGGTTTGTTAGCTCTACTTCTTTTTTATTTAATCAGTTCAGATCATTCTGAACATAATGTTGTTGATCAGTAGCACCTGAATTTGTGATTAGTTTAATCATGCGCATAGCTATATGTACACAAAGTATTGAAAGCTTTTATTTTTGGAAAGTGATCTGTTGCTTTCTTTAATAACATCGAAAATAAACTTGTAGGACTTATTTTTTGCGGATCACAGAACTGTTGTAAATTAATGTCTATTTGGGAACTAGTTTCTGTCAATGGTGGAAAGCTGAGAAACAACCACAGAAAGAAGAACTGCAAATCTTTGCAAATCAAAAATACCAAAAAAACGATAATAAGGAGGGTGACACAATCAGTAACACAGTATTCTCTATAATTAACCAGTTTTAGGCATCTGTGTTCGGTTTGGAAGTTTTACAAAGAGCGAGCCCCACATAGGAAGTAAACAGCAAGGGCACTCACTTGGTAATGAGACAGAACTCATGAACGTTTGGTAAAGCCCAAGCGCATGTTCAGGTCCATATCTCATTTTGTTTTCAGTGCTCCTAAATAAATATTCCTTTCCTGCTTCCACACAGCCAACGTGGTTGCTGCATTTCCAAAGTGTGCATCGCTCCATAATGATTGTCATTGTTTGGTATAAATTATTTATCTTTTACCTCAAATTATTCAGCTAATAATAATTTCAGTTCCTGAATATTGGGTGCATTCCTAAATTTCAGTCCATGAGGTTGATGTGTTTTGCTGTGTTGTGAACAGATTTCTACAGTGGTATGGTCAGCAATTCGTGCTAGAGTTGCAGACTAGTCATATCAGCCGTACTCAATGAAAACTTTTGGTCTTGAAGAACACAAGTCCGTGTTTGGTTTTTTAAACGCATCTTCAGTCAGTGTTAAACAAATGATGTTGAGGAACATCAGTGAGTTGAGCCCATGAGGCAGAACTGGTGCCATGTGACATCACATGCTTTCATGTGATTCCCTGACCATCTAAACTCTGGAAAACATCCATTTCAAATTTCAGCTTAACAGACACATGATTCAGTCCTTAGTAAAGCATGGAAGTATTTAGATACTTTTATTTAGGTACTTTTAACTATGTTGTGCTTGTGAGTGGAATACATGTGTGAGACTTCTGTGAATGGCAGTGATGGAGCTTTTTTAGATTGCCATTGTGGTTTTAAAAGGTAGGTGGGTCAAAAGAGAAAATTTGATGTTTGTGCTCTTTGTGAAGTGTTTTTTTTTTTTTTTACAAGCTGTTAATGGGTTTTAATTTAGTTGATAGGTGGAGATATTACAAACTCCTATTAAAGTGAGGATGTCATGCAGTTATTTTACTCTTACATTTACTCATTTGGTATCCTTAAAACTATTTAAAAATGAGGCTGTGCACGTAATTAAGTATTTGGGAGTTCAGGGCCCTTAATGGTTCCCTGGCAGTTCTGGGTGTTTGAGTCACTAGCTCATGAAGGGCTGAGATTTGAGGATTTTGAAGTATTTTGAAGTAAGTTTGCTTAGAGATATTTGTGAGCTTCAGTGTCATGTCACAATCTGTCTCCAAAACTTTTTCAATGGTTCTGTATTGGATAAGTGTTACTATGTGTTACTGTAAGAAGTAATTCCACCCTTGTGACTGTGAAGAAGTAAATTCAGTAGAAGCCTGAGCTGGAGGATGGAATAACAGGTAGGATACAGTAAGCTTCTCAGCTGTAGTCAGTGTCAGATGACTAGAGCAGAATAGGATCCTTTGTTCTCTTTGACTGTAATCTAGTTGCATAGCTAATAGTTCCTCTCCACTTCAGTCACAAAAATAGGGGTCAGAGCATGAAGATTATATCTAAAGTAAAGGAACTAAACAAGATATCTGTTTTTATTGCCCATCATCAAGTCAAGTCATATTTATTAGTATGGTGCTTTTTAAAATGGTGCATGGTCTTAAAGCCATGTGAATTATTGTGCTTGCAAATCATTGTATTGTATTGTCTTTTAATACTTATTATCCTTCCTAACATTTGTTCTGTTGACACAAAATGAACAGTTTACCAGTAAATGTTTATATTGAAAATATAATTGCTATATTAATAATATAATGGCTATCATGAGTGTGTTTACTGTTCAGTTGAATGAGTTGAAGATTTATCATTGTATTCTCTGTGTGGAGTGCTGCATGTGCATGACTCATTTTCCACAGGCAAGAGGTTTTTTTAATGTGCAAACACTAGTATTACTTTTGGGAAGTACAGGTCTAGTTCAGTGATTTGTGTATGGTTTGAATTTTTATAATTTTGTAGTAATTTTATCAGCCAGCTTAAATGGTTGTCAGTAAAGTGGGTTGTCAGTTTAATTTGCCATTTTGTGTATGATGTCCAAAGCAACATTGTGTTAAATGTTGAATGTCTGAATGTAATATTAAACATAGAGTAAAAATGTAAGGACGTAATGTTAAGCACTACTGATTCATCAGCTAAGAGCTGAGAATTGTTGTTGTGTGTAATAATTTCAGTACTGTCATAGACTTGCATTCCCTTATCCTAGACTTTTCACATATGTGATCATTGAGCCAGAACAGAATGACAATGAAAACTCCAGACCCAGGCAGTGTGTGACCGTATAACGTAATTATACATTTTTTGTTTCAGCACACTCGGGGAGGTTTAATAAACTTGAACTTAAACATACAAAGTAACCAAATAGGTAGCTTTTAAGGTGTGTGTCATAGTTTCATTTAATAATATCAAACACACACATGCACACAGAAAGAAAGCACATAAGATGAAATGAGAACATGGAGATTGCATTCACATGCTCCCAGCAGATCAGTCCTGTGATACGTTTCCTAAAAGCCACAAAGACACCATTTAATTGCTGTATACAGAGGGTAAGGAAAGTATTCAGATCCCTTTAAATGTATCACTCTTTGTTTCATTGCAGCCATTTTCTAAAATCAAAAAGTTAATTTTATTTCTCAGTAATGTACACTCACCATCCTATCTTGACAGCAAATTTATTGAAAAAGGAAAACTGAAGTATCACATGGTAATAAGTATTCAGAGCATCTGCTCAGTATTTAGTAGAAGCACTCTTTAAAGCTAGTACAGCCTTCTTAGGAATGATGCAATAAGTTTTTCACATCTGGATTTAGGGATTCTCTGCTATTCTACCTTGCAGATCCTCTGCAGTTCTGTCAGGTTGGATGGTGAACGTTGATAGAC
>JAUZST010011865.1:0-11709 GCA_034779995.1 Parotocinclus haroldoi
TTACCTCTGTCTCTCTCTCTCTCTCTCTCTCTCTCTCTCTCTCTCTCTCTCTCTCTCTCTCTCTCTCTGAGATGATGTGTGCCACCAAATATAGCCACCTATTTCCAGCTTCCCTTCTCCCTAACGCGCATCCTCCCCCTCAGCTGTCTCGGGAAGGGAGCGCTTAATCTGCTTTCTTCTACGCCGTTCGTAAACCAATCCAAGAAAATATAGAAGGAGAGGGCGGCGGGTGTATGCAAAAGAGCACAAAAACCCAGATAGCTACAAAAAACAAGAGCGTAGAAGAGAGAGCGAGAGGGAGAGTAGAAGAAGAGGAGGCGACCTAATTGCATGGCCCATAGTGTGAACTGTCTCACTTTGAAGTATATGAAAGCTGCAAAGGGACGCGAGGAACCGGACGGGCGAGATGTGTGAAATGCACACGAGGCAAAAGAGAGGCACGGCACGAGTGAGATTAATGTGTTAGTGGCTTTGTTTGAGATATTCATCATGCACTTGCACTCCTCCTCGAGTGTACTTGAAGGAGGAGAAAATGAGAAAAGCTCATTAATAGTTTAAAAGGCTTTTCATTAAGATACTGCACTGGGTGGTACGTGATATTTTAAAGCAGATGTTTAAGAGGTAGGCAGGGTGCCATTACATTAAAAGTCCATGGTCCGCTGGCTGAGTCAAGAGAGGAGCAAAATAACAAGAGGCGAGCAGAAATGCTAAATTCTGGAGACTTATATTTTGGCCAGTTTTAAGTATTTTGGAAGCGGGTAGCAGTGTTGTATAGTAGTGAACTGTAGAAAATAGAATAGCTACAATACTGTGCAAAAGTCTTAGGTCACTGCTATATTTGATGTTTTAGCAATGGTATAATGACCAGTTTCCACTTCCCTTTGTTCAAATCTTTGTGGGCTTTAGCATATCTCAGCCTTTTTTACCATGTCCCCTTTCTTGGCTGCTACTCTTCCAAAAAAGGTCAAACCTGATCAACTTCTTTGGATTGCAGAAGGTTCAACTTGGCATTCCAAATGCTGCTATTGCAAGCATACCCCAAGTACAGGAGGAGGTCCCTCTAAATTCTTGCCACTGTAGCCTATAGAAGCTATTTTCCTGATTTTCTAATAAAAAGACCAAGAAATAATGATATATGCTCATTATACCAGTGATACAACATTGTTATATCTAATCTAATGTTTGTCTATCTGAGCACTGCAGTGACACTGATGTGGTGCTATTAATGTGTGTTGTCATCGTCATGAGTGGATCAGACACAGCAGTGCTGCTGGAGTCTTTAAACACTTCAGTGTCACTGCTGGAACTAAATGAGTCTACCAACCAAAAAATGTCCAGCCACCAACGTCCTAGTAGCCGTAACACATGGTGCGATACCTGCTTCAGAAAAATGAATGTTGTCGTGAAAAAAATATGTTTGTTTCTTTTATTTCATTTGTTGCCATGAGTTAAAATGTCTGCCATTGGTATCCCATTTAATACATGTTGAGGTAGCCTGTAGCACAGCTTTAATCCACTTTTATCAATATAATGAAAAACACTCTTACATTTTCTTGACAATAAGGACTGCTCAAGATGATAAATATAGGTTTTCCACGACCTTAAACGTCATATTTTTTTTACAGTGACTTTATATTCCCATAAATATAATACTCCACATGTCCAGTAAATGAAGAAAACGTCTCTTTATTAGACCAGAAAATCTCTTCAGCATAAAATTGTGACAGGTTTTTGCCTATATAAATGAAAAAAAAAAAAAACCTCTCCTTGGTCTGATCTAAATCTTTTCTATTCTGTCTCTTCCCTTCAATTAGCAACTAATTTCCAACCACACATTAACATCAATTAGCATATTTTAGACCACTCAGGCAACTAATTAGCCAATCTTTTGTGCAATGATCAGTATAGGACGTGGCATGTGATTTGTGAGAATGAAAAGTAAACCCGTTTTGATTTGAGAGGTGGGTTCGCATTCAAATGCCACAAGCTTGATATTATGTTGATTAAAAAGTCGGGGCTTTGAAGTTTGTTTTATATTTGAATTGTTTTTTTTTTTTTGTTTCCGTATAGCAAATGATAACAGTACGTTATGTACGTGATGTACACAGGAGACAAGGAACAACTGCTAATCAGGACATCATATTTACATATAGTCAAGTCAAGCTTTAATACTACAGCTCTTTTTACAAGGGAGCATTTTCTCAAAGAAGCGTTACAAGTTTACTAAATTATAAGGGCAGTCCGAAATTGAGCACGTTTAGGGCGACGGTGGATGGAAAAACTGTTCCAAAATGTTATAAGGCGGAAACTTTGGGGGGAGCAAGATCCCTATGGGTGGTTTAGCTCTCATGTGTGAAATAAATCATTTCTAAATTCATCACCTTGATCTCCTTGACCGATCAGTCTGTCAGACGCGGTGTAGACATCGCTGGTCACACTGCTGCAGTGGCCATTATTTAACTCCATCCCGCTGGCTAGGCGGGTAGACCACTACGCTCTCGAATCAACGCCAATTTAGCGTGACCGAACGACCTAACGCATGTCTTTGGACTGTATGAGGAAACCGGAGTACTTGGAGTAAACCCATGCAGACACGGGGAGGACATGCAGACTCCACACAAAAAGGACCCAGTCCGCTCCACCCGGGAATTTCTTGTTTCGAGCCACCGTGTTTATAGTAATAGTTCATATAAACTAAATAAATATCAACAAAGAGAACATATGTCAAAATGTAATCATTGAAATAAAACAACAGGTTGATGGTAGATAGGTAAATGAAACAATATGTGTTTATTAAGTATAACACAGAAGACAATATGGAATAAATGTAATATATATATTGAAATATCCCCTAATTTTGGGAGCAGTATGTATAAATTTATGACTGGAGTCATAAATAAGGCACGTTTTCACCTGTGTCACTGGACAACAGCACCGCCCACTTCACTATATAGTTATAGATTTATGAACTGTAACCCACCTGACACTAGGCTTTATTTGTCGGGTCCTAAGCCATGCTTCAATTGAAAGAAACCACAACAGCATAGGTGTTTAAGGGGCGGTGGTTTGTCTACAAAGTGTCCCTTTATGTCATATTAACCTGGTGATTATATATTCTTTCAATGCTCTATTTAAGTCGGTATTTCAATGGAAACAAAGACTGTATGTATCAGTCACGTGTCTAAGCACGTGTGAAGGGTGCAGTTTAAGTACCTGTTAGTCTGAGACAATAGCAAGAGACAGCTTTTACAAAAATAGTGACAAAAAGTTCCCACCGTTTCATCAAACTTCAAAGAGGGAACTTTATTGAATAGGTAATAAATCAAATGGTTCTCAATACGCATACAACGTGTCAAAATGAGCACACAGCTACTGGTGTTGTTACCTTCCTGAGTCATACTTGGATTGTGTAGCACGGGGTGACCTTACCACCTCACTACTTGATAGTGGACTTGGGTAGCCTGGGTAGCTGTAGAGGATGGTACAGAGAGAAATGTGGTTACTGACCAGCTCATGCTTACTCTTGTCTTTTACAGTGCTTCAGCACATGTACTGCTGTTATAAGCATCAGATTTGTGGTAGTCATCTGATTATTTGGATTATTTTGTGACTCCTTTACATGTGACCCCCTTACATGTTCCACAATGACATCCAAGGATTTCAGTATCTGGATCTGAAGACAAAAGTTCCATTTTTTCCTAATTTCTTCATGAACACAGACAATAAACAGTCAAAAGACAGACAGTAAACAGACAGTAAAAGAAACTGCATATGCATTGCATCAACAGTCAGAGCTCCTGTTGATGAGTCCCATCATTCACTCACATTCTTATCTGCTTAACTCTGGACAGGGTTGCGGGGGAGTCTAGCCAGCGGCACAGGGCACAAGGAACGAACAGCCCTAGACAGGCACCAATCCTTTGTAGGGGACATATGCTCACACACTCATACACACACTAGGGGTGCTTCAGAGGCACCAATGAACCTACTATGCATGTCTTTGGACTGTATTAAAACCTTATCCAGAATAAACCCACATGGCCACAGGGAGGACATGCAACATCCATACAAAAGGAACTCACACTGCCCCAACTGGGATAGAACCCAGAACCTTCTCATTGTGAGGCAACGGTGCTACCCACCGAGTCCCTTCAGCAAAGCTTTTTTTGTGTGTGTTCTTGTTTTTGATTATTGTCATAGAATACACTGGAATCATACTGTATGGGTGCTGAATTGTTCATCAGCCCAAAAGCACAGTGCAGGAGAAACTACACCCGAGCTAAGCAGTTAAAGGTTAACGCCTTTGCTCAAGGGCCCAACAGGAGGGGCTTTGCAAAGCCAGGATTTGATCTCACAACCTTTTGATATGTAATCCAGAGCCATAACATCTGAACCGACATTGTCCTTTGGGCTGTCAGATGAACACTGCTGCTCCTATAAGCAAGCTGTGGTGTACCTGAAATAGACATAACCTAGGCTAAATACATATTATGGGTTTATAGCTGCTAGTTTTCAAGCGGACGTAAACGTTACAAGACTTATAAAACTAGATCACAGACACCGCCATAGATGGTAGTTATATGGGGTGTCATATGAATACAGGGTGGTTTGTGCAAGCACTGCTTCTCTACGAATTCAAGTCATTACATTTCTAGTATGAATTAGCCCATAATGATGCTTCCTGTTTCCTTGTCAGTTTACAATAATGTACAGATAGTCCCTGACTTATGACGGGAATGTGCTCCAACAAATCCATTGTAAGTTGAATTTAGCGTAAATCAACAAGTTTAATATCTACTGTATAGGATGTAGGGTGCGACTTACATCAAACGTTTAAACCACGACAGGAGCGCGGTTTTTCCATTTTATGATAAAGTATCTCATGTAATGTATTCATAATGTGTTGAATGTAAAATGGCTGCATGACCATGGCTTTACCTCACTTCATTTCCCAGAGCTCATCACTCCGGATCACGGTAACACTTCGGTGAACAGGACAAACCTCTGGATGTTACAGAGGTGGATAACCAGTATGGTTATGTAGTGTCAACTTATCATCAGGTTTACTTCTGGGACCACGTAGCTGAACCTCCCAGTATTATATAAAGTATTAATGGATTGTCCACCAAACTACTTTTCTCCCTTAACCTCCATCTCCGGGTCTCTCACCCATTGCTCCGTCTCCCATCCTGCAGTGTTGCGTAACATTGTGTCCATCTGTGCATTTCAGTGCTCCAAACACTGCACTCAGATATATGGAATCAGACAGCTGCTACCATATTCCCAAAGGAGGACATAGGAGGCATAGCTGCCCCAGCAAAGTGTACGAAACGGACCATTCAAAGTCCATTTCAGAAGGATCATAATTCTTTGCGCTGTATCAAGTTAGGCCTAATTTACCCCGTAGCTTATATGAACCTTAAAAAAAAAACTTTTCCAACACTGGAACTTTGTCTGTGTGGGTTTACTCTGGGTACTCTGTTTTCCCCCCACACTCCTAAGACTTGCCTTTTTGGCAATTGGGTGCTCTAAATTGGCCCAGTATGAACGCGACTAATTGGCATTAATGTAACCTGGCTCCTGTTACGAACAGCCGCTGATGCGCCGTTAAAAAGACAAGCAAATAAATAAACAGGAGTAAGAAATAAAACAATAAGACAGACTACACACCCACAAAAGGCGTGGAAAAAACAATGTCATATTACGTCCCCAATTCGTCGCAACTAGACAGTGTGCAGAGAAGGCAAAATGAAATATTTAACACGTTTTTCACAGCTCCCCAGCATCTGTGCTGAGGCGAGAACTGGGGCTCCAAACTGGCTTATGTAAGAACCTACAGCAAGCTAGAGAAGGGAAAAGAGAAAAGAGACAGACACAAAAAGAGGCAACAAACAGAAGCAAAAAATGAAACGTTCGCGCTCTGCAGCAGCGGTCTTATCGGTTTAGCAGCTTCCATCCCATTTGCAAGCTGCCCGCTTGCCGTGGCTCCACGCTGATTTGTGCACTGCTGGACGGTTGTCCCTTCAGCTAAATGCCAAGCCAAAAAAAAAAAAAAAGAGTTACAAATAGGGGAGGGAGAAAATAAGATAGCAGACTGGGTAAAATGGATGGTTTCCAGGTTTGAGTAGGAGCAGCCCCCAAGTGGTGGCTGGCTATTGATTCAACTATCTTCAAGCTTTCTGCTGTCAGAAGTTTACATGTGGAAACACTGGGAGATGTTCAGCTGTACATAAAGGTTCAGCTACAGAATGGTCTGTCAAAGACTACAAACGCAACCTATGATTATATTTAGAACTTTAGAATATATGGTTGTGTTTGTGGAGAAAGCCATGGCAAACAACTCCACTATCCTGCCGAAATACTTCAAGGATCACATCGATGAAAGACAGAAATATGTGGAGATCGATGATCTATCAAGTGACCGAGAGTCGGCTGCGACTGTACGGTTAATCCAGCCATCCATAGTTGCGTTCACTGTTATATAAAAGTAACAATGACTACAAAAAAGCTACATGGTTTGCTCTAGGATATCTTAACAATCTCCAAAATAGATCTAATCCTAATCTCTAGGATGTGTTGCAGCTCAGACAGTTTCAGGTTTGGTTTTAATTATTACAACAGGAAGCGAATCCCTATATGTGTTGTTATTATTACTATTATTAATATTAAATAAGCCTTATTAAATATATATCCGCTTTATCCTAAACAGGGTCAAGGAAGACCTGGTGCCTGACGGCCCACAAGCCAGGAACAGACCCAAACAGGGCGCCAATACATTTCAGGGCACATGAACGCACACACTAGGGGCACTTTAGAGATGTCAGTTAACCTAAGAGGCATGTCTTTGGACTGTGGGTGTAAACCGTAGGAGAAAACCAAAAAGCTCCACCTGGGGATTGAACCCAGGACCTTTTTGGCGTGAGGCGACACCAAGCCACCATGTGGAAGTCTTGATTGATTGGTTTTAATGGTACAAAGTGAGCAAAGAAAACATTCCCAACCCCAGTCCATAAACACCAGCCTGGACTGTCATCACATGAAGGCAGGTTGTGTTTCAGGAGAAATTGCGATTCATTAGAACAGGGTTTTTTTTTTTCTTTTAGCAGACCAGCAGCCTTCACATGTTCAGTTTTGGTGAGCTTGTGTTTTCTTAGCTTTCTGTTCTCAGCTGACACAGTGGAACCCAATTAATGGAACAAAGGGGTTCAGTCGATGCCTTTCACAGCATCCACAGACCACTGTTCTTCATTTTCCTCTTGCTATGATCCTTGCTATTACCAGGTTTTCTCCAGGGTCTGCTGGTGATGTGCTTTACACCACACCTGTTGAGTGCAGATCAGCAATGTTCATCCAGAACACTTCTGACGTAACGTTGCTTCCAAGGTTTTGTAACTTAATCCTGACTGTTGCAACCAAGAAACAGTTACACATTTTTACATATGACACACTTCCTGTTCTTTGACCTTATGTGTGTTAACACTTTATAGGCGAGTAGCTCTGTTAGCCATAGGTGTGGTGGCCATTGCTCAATCAGGGTTAGGAGCTTGGTCCACGTAGATGCATTTCGTGTGTGTGTGTGTGTGTGTGTGTGCGTGTGTGGACAGTATATCTGTTAAAGAACTTAAAGACAAATACGGGACTGTTGTGTCCTAGTAGTAACTGGAACATGGACCAGAAAGTCCACGGTTCCAAATTCTGCCACGGTTGGGTCCCTGAGCAGGGCCCTTAAGCCACAATTGCTTGGATTGTAAGACTGTGTCAGACTCTAATCAGACTCTAATCAAGTGGAAGTTGTTCTGTATATTTAATGTCTGCAAAGCAATACCATTAGTAATTGTTAATAATTGTAATAGTAATGGCACAAAAAAATGTGCTATATAAACGTACGTATAAGGGTACACATGTTGACTTAAAGAGTTTGAAAAGATTATTGTATGTAAATCTTGTTTAAATGAAAAACAGTAGCAACAGTACAATAGTACAAGCTGTAAAATATTTTAATAAGGATATATGTAAACTAGAAAACTGTTTGCATAGATTGTCTCCAAATAGGACTCAGGAAAGGGCGTTGACTATTTGAGACCTCAAGAAGTTCCTTCTACAAACAGCACACCCTCTGTCAGCTCGGCTTGTTTACTTTCCATTAGCAGAAGCATCATGGTGGACGCATTTACCGTATTTTATCAGCGCAGGTGTCGAAACAGCCATGAGGTTCTCAAAGCGGACCAAAGCTATAGAAGACTGCTGTTACTGCATTTATATTTATTTGTCAGATACTTTTATTCGAAGCGAGTAAGGTTGAATTCTATCCAAAGCTAAAAGCCTTGCTCAGTGTCCTCATTAGAGCTTCACTGGCAACACAGGTTTTGGTTCACAACCTGACTGAAGTAAGCACAAAACGTTAACTGCTGAGATACTGGAACTAAAGCAGAAATATGATAATAAGCTGAAAAAATCTAAACCTTCTTAATGAACTACAGTACAGCATGTTATGTTGGTGCTTAACGTAAATAACATTGAAATAACCAATGAATCTGTGATAAAACCATGTGAGCTTATTGGGGAAAACTGAACAGTTAAAAGGAGGCTCTAGCACTCTGGTGGGCCACATCTAGCCTGGATACAAGATGAGATACGGCTGGGCATGGAGGTTCTGCATGGTATCCTGTAGCACATTTGCCAACAGAGGATCTGTCTAAGCCTGTTTATCCTTCACACTCATAGTGGCTGGCTTCAAATATGATCCTATAAATGCTCGATTGGCAATACATTTGGCAACCAAGGCCAGAAACGTTGCAATTTGGCAGAGACATTCCTGGGAAAGCCTTGCTGTGTTTGGGCAAGTATTATCCTGCTAGAAAATGCCAGTTGGAAGCCCTGCCATGAGAGGCGGCATGTGCGGCTGCATAACTTCCTCCACTTATCACAGACTGTTAGTGTCCCTCGTATCATTACTATGGATGACTGACGTTTGTGTGACGGTTGTCCTCGGATCATCGCACCAGCAGTTGGGGCTATTCGTCACTCCACAAAAAATTCGGTATTGAAGCACTCACCATGAGACTTCATAGAGTTACTGTATGTTTAACAGTCAACGATCTATCGCCAAGCGGTACACTACCCAAAAGTTGCCTCTGAGAGCTTTTTATAGGGCAGTGGAGGATACATTTTAAGCAAGACCCAGTTAAACTGAAAACAGTAATGGACGTTGTACCGAACCTTGCTGGGCACCACATAATTATCCAAACGTGATACGACCCTGGACAACATTTCTTTTAGTGAGGTGAACACGTTACATTGAATCTTACAAGCGAACGGTTAGCACTGATGATGGTCAGATTTTGCTTATCTTGACCATCTTTGCCTGAGATGAGCCTTGCACTCCTTTCTGAATCAGATCTACGCCGCCATTTCTGCGTTTCGATCAGGCGCATTTACATGCAGTGGGAATTTTTAACATATTTTATCACTTACTCAAGCAAGCAGGCATTAAATCACGCTCAGTGCTGCATCCCCCTTCATACTGCGCTGTAAAATCGATTAATGAGACCTGCCCCCTCTTAAAAATCAGTCACACATACAAAATACTGACGCATGCTGCTTCCCGTCTTGCGACTCTTCATATTCTTACTTTGGGGGGCGTATTGCAATATATTTACAGCTGATATTTTTGATTGTCTTGATAAATATGATGGCCAGATGAATTATTTGTGAGCATACACATATTAAAAATAATTCTCGATTTAAATTCGACGTGTTATAAAAGCTTAATACAGTATCGGATTAGAAGTAATTCAATATGAAGTAACACATTACAGTTATTGAATTACATTTTCCCGTAACAAAGTAATATAATGGTTCACCATCAAGACCGGCCTTTTTTTTAATTTTGTAACTGCTATGTTGCTGTAGTCAAATATGTGAACTACGCTTATCTGGCTGAAACAGCAAAGATTAGCACCTATCTATGTTCTGGATAAGGGAGTCTGCTGAATGCTGTAAATATAGCCCACACTTCAATGGGAACAGGCAGAATTACAGCCTAGACCTGACCTTCACGTTCCAAGCCGCACCTGGGTACAAACCCAGGCTCACCCAGAATGCCTGCACTAGCAGCTGGCTCTTGCCACCTAACCACCAGAGCTACGCAAGTCAATGGCAGTGTATCTACCCTGACCGTATCAGTCATAATACTGCATATGTTGTGTTTAAGACCAGCACTACCCGCAACAGAGACCAATGTTTCTGAACTGGCACTACTGGTGACAATGATTGCACTTCATTTAGAAATCAGATTAAGAAATTCGAAAAAGAGACCCGGATTTTATTCCAGTAATCAGATTTCTCAAAGCATGCACAGTGTTCCCTCGCCCCTTCGCGGTTCACCTTTCGCGGACTCGGTGCATCGCGGGTTTTCAAAAAATATTGATGGAAAAAATACATGGCGGATTTTCGCTCTTTCGCATCTTTTTACATTAAAAAAAAAATCACACGATTCATAAAAATTTGTTACAAATATTCATTCTAACAATAAAGGAATGTTATAAATCATCCAATACTGCGATTTACAGTAAATAGCGTGTTTACTCAACGGATGAATCGCGATACTCACCAAAAACAAGAAGTTCGCTGTTGGTGAAAGTTTCGTTATTCGAACCCTACGAGGCCACCCAAACGTTCTGCAAGTTATACGGCTAAAATAGTGTAGAAATACTAAAATGAATATCCTACTTTTGCGGATTTTCGTTTATCGCGGGTGGTCCTGGATCGTAACCCCTGTGATAAACCTGTTTTCTCAGGCTGCACATCTGCTCAAGCCTAACCAACTCAACTCATTGATCGGTTTACTGACAAAATCTGGTTTTCAGCACTTAGCAGATTATTAAGTACATGTAAACGCCCACCATACTGGCATTCACCGTCTTCCGATCATAACATGTGCTGGCCAGTTTGGCAGGGAAACTGATTAAACTTGATCACAGGGCATCGCAGCAGTAGGTAACCCGTTACTCACTAGTGTTCTTCAGTCAAAGCTTAAACACTTATAATAATCATAATTTCATAACGCTTAAACAACTATTAGCTAGCAAAACATAGCTGCTGGTTTTACTAACCTGTAAAAAAGTTTCCCTGATATAAAAAAAGCCTATTAGCTAAGGCTTTTTATCTATGCTAATGTTAGCAAAGCTAGATCACGTTAAAGGATCCCTTTTTCTACTGATTGATCACATTTCATTTCTCGTCTTGATCCATCACCTCCTGTTCTGGTGAAGCACTGCTGGTGAAATGCAATAAGATTAATTATGCTGAAACATTAATTGTGCTGAAAAGCTGAAATTGCCATCGTTTTAGCCACGTGTTGAATGAAATCGAGAGACGCTGTGTGACAGTTACAGCACTCGTGTTTACACTGGCGGAAAAAAATACAGCCACCACTCCCAGGCAACTCTCTGTGTTTGTTTGTGTTTGTTTTATGTGTGTGTGTGTGTGTGTGTGCACGTGTGTGTGTGTGCACGTGTGTGTGTGTGCACGTGTTTTTATCTTCGTATGGGGACCATATTTTAGGTAGGTGCAACATTTCCTAAAATGATACACAAGTGAATTGGAATAACCCATGAAGATGGTAATGCATCGACTCTGTGTGTGTGTGTGTGTGTGTGTGTGTGTGTGTGTGTGTGTGTGTGTGTGTGTGTGTGTGTGTGTGTGTGT
>JAUZST010011866.1:0-11709 GCA_034779995.1 Parotocinclus haroldoi
ACCAAGACTCAACAGGGAACCCATCCTCCATGGGCGGCCTAGATGTTAATTAAATAAATACTAAATGTATATTAAATTAAATTCAAAATTTGTTTGAAATAAATAACAAATTATTAATAAAATGTAATTAAAAAATATATATTAATAATTTGTCATTTATTTTAAAGCTCAAAGTCAGTGCAGTGTTGAGAATGATCCACCACCCAAATAGGACCTGATCTGAGGTGGTCATGTGGAGGTCCTGACCATTAGATAACAGAGTAAAGGGAACCAATAAAATCTGTAATTATAGAACTACAAAATGAATAATAAGTGTAGAAATAAGGTGTACCTAATAAAGTGGCCAGTGAGCATACATTAGATATGTAAATTGGGCATGATTGGGAGGAATACAGATCGGAAGCATTTATGAATATATAATGTCTGCGCACACATCGAGATTCGGAGTCGTGTTAGAAGCGTTTATTCCTCCATCATCTGATTCAGGTGAAAGGTGTTTGAAAGGAATTTGCTTTTTAAGATAAACAGATGTGCAGTTTGAGCCCGACAGACGTTTGAGTTTGATTGATAGCCATGTTTCCTTCTCCATGGTGAAGAAGATTACCATAGGCATCACAATTGATGGATTGACTGAATTGTTTGCTCTGGTG
Organism: Parotocinclus haroldoi; assembly: GCA_034779995.1. Lineage (NCBI taxonomy): Eukaryota > Metazoa > Chordata > Actinopteri > Siluriformes > Loricariidae > Parotocinclus > Parotocinclus haroldoi. The sequence goes on from JAUZST010011866.1 coordinate 651, forward strand.
TTGCTCTGTTAGTGTGCTAATTGTGGCCATGGACTGATGAGCAGTGACCCTGCTGAAGGCTGTAATTTCTTGTTCTGTATGACGTTCTGCCCTTTCCCAGCTTGTTGCCTTCCTTTTTGTCCTATAATTGTTTGTGCTATCAGGGCTCCCTCAGGTCGCTGTTTAGTTATGCACAGGGTGTGTGGCAAATAGATTAGCCTGTTGCCTTTCTGTTTCCTTCATGGCCTGTCAGAGACAATACGCTCGAGTTTAAAGCCTTGTTCATGCATTGTTTAGAAGTGCTTCAGAGGATCAGTCGAAATGCAGTGGAAAGCCCAAAGTGGTCATGGTGTATTAGAACAGTGGCTGTCCATCACTCACAGATTGGATAGTGTAGCTACTTAAAAAGTAACTTGCTTTAGGACTGTGGTAGCCTAGAGGTTAAGGTACTGGACTCTGGGCCTGATGGTATAGGGTTCAAATCCCACCTCTGCCAAAGATGCCCCAATTGGGTCCTTAAGCAAGACCCTCAAGTCACTCTGGATAAGGGCGCCCGCTAAATGCCGTAAATGTACCAAATCTCTAAATGACTACTGTATTTATTACTGAATTGTGCAGCAATTGAATCGTTCTAACATTTAGGTTTATTCATTTAACTTATCCTGAGCAACTGATATAATCCTAAAGTCCAAGCAATTGTGTGGCAACAGTGGCAGCTTGGCAGGTGTGAGATTTGGACCCCAGACTTTCTGTTCGATTTTTCAGTACATTAACTGCTTTTAAAAATGTATTAGTTCAACATCAGAGATGATGCAACGTTTTTTAGTCATTTGTCTTAGCAGTAGTAATATAATATTGCATATTATTACTAATGTTGTAATTGCTATTATTATTATTATTATTGTTGTTACTATTTAATGTTAATAATAATAATAATAATAATAGTAGTAGTAGTAGTAGTAGTAGTAGTAGTAGTAGTAGTAATTTATTATTATTATAATTATTATTAATAATCCTTTGTTTAAACACTTGTTTATTATCCCTCTAATATAACTGTATTTTTTGAGCCACAGATGGCACAATCATGTTCAGACCTGTGCTCAGTAGGACTTTTTTATTTTTGATACAAAAAAATGACCAAAAATGTTATTCTTACAAAAATGAAAATAAATGATTTCACTATTACTTAAAATATGGTGAAACTATGTTGTTTACAATTTTAAACAAGAAAGCTTGCGTCGTTTTGTATTGTGTGCAATTCTGTAATAAAATAGGAATGAAAAATTGAGTGTATTATTATGCTCCTAACATTAAGGTGTTCCAATACATTTCCATGTTTTTGAGACATGACCTTACATAGGATTATACCATTGTTGGACCCATCAGCAAGGCCCTTAACTTTCAGTTGCTTGGAATGTAACAGTTTTAAGTCAGTCCTGATCAAGTAAAGTGATTAAATTGAAAGTTTTTCTCATTACTGTGTGACAGTCTCATGGTACGTGAGATCACAGTTGCACGTTTTCTTTTGTAAAAGTACCTGATAAAATGACTTTTACATTGTTACATTTTTACTCTGTAATACGATTAATAATTTGATATCACGTAGTTGGTTACATGGTATTGCCCCCTGCTGGCTGGTGTGTGCTACTGTCTTGTATTTGAGTTGAATTTAGTTTTCTATAACCGTGAGCTTTTCTTCCGCTGTGGAGTAAAACACACACATCTGTAGTTCCACAATCTGAGAGTAAGCTGTTGTTGGTTTGAGTTGAGTTTACTCATAATTTGCTTCCACCTGCTTTTCTTTGTAGCCATCCTAACGCATGCTTTCTGTGGCCATAGTTTCCAGCTTGTACCTTAGGCTTCTGGAGCTGTGGGAATGTGAAAAGATAAGAGATAAAAGCTCTTCAGCTGCATTACTGATTTACTGACATTCCTCTCTGTGTGTTTGTGTTCTAAGCTGAGCTAGGCTAGGCCCTCTCTGGGAGGGTCATGGTCAAAGGTAAGACTTTGTCTAATAGAGTATAAAATGGCATCCTCAATCCTGATCTCGCTCAGCCTGCTGAATTGTTTAATTTCACTTTTTGTATTTAAAACCATACAGCTGAATGGTGGAGTGTCTTCGTGATAACAATATCAATTTCTACAGGTTCTTTCTAATCTCGAATCTATTTGGATAAAGATTTTTACCTGTAGTCACAGAGTAGCCTTACAGAGAGCCACATTAAAAACCTCCAATGACAAGCCTAGGGTTACAGTGGAAAGGAAAACCTCTGAGAGCACCAAGACTCTGCAAATGATCAATTGTGCTTTTTTTATTAACTGTATTTCAGAAAAAAACAAAGCCAAAGTTGGCTCAGTCTATTATGGACAAATAATTATTTTGTTGGATCTCCGATAATAATACTGTAGTAGTAATATTATTTCTAATAGTAATAGTAATCATTTTATATTAATGGTAGTAATCTTAAAGCATTAAAAACATTAAATCATATTAATAGTAGCAGTAATGATAATACTACTAATAATAATTGCAGTATTATTGATAATTATAATTATAATACTGTAATAATGATGATTATATATTAATAGTAGTAAATTATAATTTAAAAATAATAATAATAGTAGTCGTTATAATAACAGTGCTTGGATCAGTGCTATGTTAAAGGCTAATGATGAAGACATTTTATCCTGTTCATTCAGTGCAGGCACGCCCACCAATACTAGTGGCATCAGTTTTTGGAATGACTAGAGTGATTCCCATGAACCTAACCCTTTGAACAGTAGGGCCAGTGCAGGCAGGAAACAGGTCCATGTGGACACAGGAAACAGTCGTTGACTTTCCTGACCCTCATTGTTTTTGATGCCTTAATGGTGCTTAAAAGGGAATTTCCACTTATAAATCTACATTGGGTGGATCTTTATGAGTAGAACCATTTTATTATATAAAATCAATATGTTTTCTAACTGATATTAAGATTAATCATACTGTCTATAAACGTTCTATTCGGTTTCTGGTATGGGTGGTGTGACAACAGGGGTTGTGCAAAATTATTTCTTTATGTACAGGGTGAGTCAAAAGTCACTGGACATATCGCATGCTACGTCGTGGATTATTTACAAAGGCTTCCAAAACCCTTGTTGGTCAGTAGAGGTTCTTCAGCTGATCACTGCGTGGCTTATCATCCACAGTCTCTTTTTCTCTGAATTTGGCTATGAGGGATGTAATATTGCTGTGTGAAATTGGTGATCTTTCTGGGGGTCGGTTGTTGAAGTCTGTTACCTGAACAGAATGATCAAGTCCAGCTTCAGTTACCTGTGATGAACAACAAAAGTTTTGAACATTGTCTCTAACTTTTAAGGCAATCGATTTCGCCAATTCCTCACAGTAGCAAGGGGCTCGTTGAAGGTTCTTACCCTGTTCCCATTTGCCCAGCAAAAGGATTCGCCAGATTGTGGCACTGCTGTCTAGCCCATTGTTAAATCTCTAAGTGCTACATCTGGTATGTTGTGATTGCATCATGTTTCAGGGTATAATAGTTACCACTTCATTCACACCTTGTACTTGGTTAAAGGAAATAGCAGGTGTAATAATGAGAGCTGTAGCCTCTAGGTTGCTGGTTGTTTTGACCGTATAATGGCTCTCATTTTATGATATATGAGCAACATGAAGTGTAGTGCTGGAGGAAAGAGTGCTGGTACAAAGCACTGTGATTGTGTTTGGTGTAGTATGAAGTTACAGCTCACTTAAGACTCCCTTTAATATCTGAAATGAATCAGCCATGCACAAACAATGGAAAATGCTCTGCTGGACTTTGTAGTGAGACAAAACTCTCATCCTGCTCCATGAGGATGAAAGATCTCATATTACTAACAGTTAAAGTGGTACAGATACATTTTTACCAGGTTGTAGTTTTAATAGAACATCTGTAATGGGAGGAAATGATGTATTGACATATTTGGATTCAAGTGAGGTACCAGCACATGAGTGTTCAGACCTATTGAACTATATCATTGAGCTCCTGTTTATGTGACCTGAGCTGATAGATTCTTGGTTTCACAGAAACCACAACTGTGCAAGAATTTAAATTTCTTTCCTCATGATCAGGTTTCGGTGTATGTAACGTACGTTGGAGTTTGTTGTTCCCTTTGTGCTCCGGCTGGTGGAAAATACTGATGAATGGCTCAAATGGAAAGGATGATGTCAATAGTTAATACATTGTTTTTGTAAATAGAGTGCATGACTGGTTTACTACAAGCTGGTCTGGGACACATTTATAAGTAACCACAAATGTAGGCATGATTAAATGTTGCTTTGCTTGACTGACTTATCTTTGATCTGAGGACAAGCCCAATCTACTTCCTGAACCATTGGGGAGCTATCATCTAATAGTTTTGGGAATGTGTGGCATGTGAGCTACCTCTCACTCTGTATAAAGTGTTTACATACATACATGCTTATCACTGTGTCTTTTTGATTACCGTGGGCAATTAATGCTACCGCCACACATTTTTTCTGATCGTAAATAGTGGAAATCAACTAAAGTGAAAAGGAATCAAAAAATCCTGCGACATTTAATCCACACAGGTATAGGAAGACAGGTCACACACATGCCACAGTCAGGTACTTATCATCGTCTTCCCCGTTCTGATGCTCGGTTTGTCTACATACCTAAAGACATTGATTTGCTGCCACGTGATTGGCTGATAAGTAGGGGTGCTACTCTGCACACTATTTCATTTTCTGGCTATGATTTTACGTTCATTAAAAAGCATTCCTTTTTTAAAGTCCATTAAGTATAAACAATTACTTTCGTTTCCCAATGTGGCCAATGAGTGTACAGTCTACAGATATCACAACAGTCTGGAGCTCAGTATAATAAATATACGTGACGGTGTGAATAAATATGGACATCGGTCATATTTCTGACAAGGACAAGCTTAGGACAGGCAGAACAGCCTGACTGTAAATCAGCATTAAAAGCACTATATAATTAATGAACACATAAGGAACACTATTAGGCCCTGATTTACAAGTTGTAGGTGTGAAATAAATAAAGCGTTTGTTTTGTGATTTAACACTGATACACCCTTTCTGGCCTCCACAACTTCAGTTTAAAATTCTTTTACAAATTATACGGTCATACTTACCCATGCTATATGCCTATACTCACCTATGCTCTGTGAATTTCTGACCAGCGTAAGTGGGGTTGATCTGGTTAAACCGAATATGTCCTTCTTTTCCTTTGTGCAGGAGCTGGAGTTCCATGGCGTGATGCGCTTCTACTTCCAGGACCGAGTGGCTGGGAACTTTGCCACAAAATGCATCCGTGTGTCCAGCACAGCCACCACGCAAGATGTGATCGAGACGCTGGCCGAGAAATTTCGACCCGACATGAGGATGCTGTCCTCGCCCAAATACTCCCTGTATGAGGTGCACGTCAGCGGGGGTGAGTAGCTGCATGGTCTCTAGCTAATGATTGTTACTGATAGAACTTTCACAGATAAAACTGTTGTCTAAGAATGGGAATTATATAAGGGCAGAGTCTCTTACCAATGCGGGGGTGGCATGGTAACTCGGCGGGTAGCACAGCTGCCTCACAGCAAGAAGGTCCTGGGTTCAATCCCAGGGTGGAGTCGCCTGGGTCCTTTCTGTGTGGAGTCTGCATGTCCTTCCTGGGTCTGTTTGGGTTTACTCTGGGTACTGCGGTTTCCTCTCACAGTGCATGTTAGCTAAATTGAATACTCTAAATTGGCTTTGACTTGTGTGACCGTGCATGCGTGCGTGTGTGCTTTTATATGAACTTGTGTATGCATATAACTTTGTGTGTATCACTAAGATGGCTACTGATGCCGATAGCGATGTTAAAAAAGCCATATAAACGAACAAACTTTTTAGCCCGTTTTTTTTTAAATTATTGGCTGATTTTCAGAAGGGGTCATGTAATGAAGACCAGGAGTGCCCCGTCACAATGGCATTAGGAGATGGATTTGAAATTGTGCTACTTAGCTGCCTTGTGACTGGGGGATTCTCAGCCCCTTTAGTAGGAGAATTCCAAAGCTTTGGGTCGTGGTGGCTAACTGCAGGTCTAAAAATCGGGAACATCATAAGAATCACTGAACCTTTCTGAGCATGTACTGATTCCATAGCATTGTGCGAATGCTTATACTATTGGGTTTGGTTAGTAAGGGGAGATCAGACTTCCAAAAGGTTGCTGTATGAGTGTGCGTAGTTAAGAAAGTTATAACCAGTGCACTCGGATTCTCTGGCAGAAGAAAGGAAGCTGGACCTGGACGAGAAGCCTCTGGTAGTGCAGCTCAACTGGAACAAAGATGACAGAGAGGGACGCTTCGTCCTCAAGAATGAGAACGACATCATCCCAAAGGTGAGTAACTCATTGAAACAAACTTTTAAAGCGGCCTGCATTTCATATCTGGTACTTTATCAATATGCACTGCTCACAAGTATTAGGGGATATTTCATTATGGGATGTTTTATTTTGATTTTTTTTTTTCAGCTGTATAAATAAAAAAAGTCTTTTTTTTAATTAGGAGTTGAACTCGCTTGCATTTGCGTTGCACAATTTTCACTTCCCTGTACATTTCTGAAAAAGCCTTATTGTCTTGTATATACAGCAGATAATATTGGACTGTCAGATAAAAGACAGTTTCTCAGTTGTTAACATGGACATATTTGTGTGTATATGTGTTGACATATTTTTATTTAAAAAAAACAGTTAAAATATTTGCTTTGTTGCTGAGGGTATGATTAGGTGTGGTACAGATATGGAAATCATTGTCATTGGAAGCTCATATGCATAGCAACACTCACACACACACATGATGATCACAAAATGAGGGGACATTTCAAACTGAATAAGAAGAGGATCCATGAGAACTGCTGGACAGTCCTGGACAGTTTCAGACTGTAATGGCAGTCCTGGGTGACCATACACCCTACTGAACAGTCAATGTGGGGGCACTCTTGTCCAGTTTAACATACTTCTGTTCACCCTCATAATGATATCACTTACTACTTAATCATCATAATTGAGTTTGCATGCTGTGTGCTGCATCGTGGACTTTTCACAAAGGCTGCTCAGTCTATTGTTGAGGTTTATTGGTTGGTAGAGGGTCTTCAGATGATCACTACATGGCTTATCATCCACAGTCCCATTTTCTTTTAATTTGACTATAGGGATGTAACAGCGCTGTGTGAAATTGGTGATCTTTCTGGGTGTCATGATATGGCAACTGTGTGTGTGTGTGTGTAACTTGTGTCCTTGTCTTTCCACCAGAAAACACAGATCAACGGGCCTGAGAAAGAGAAGGAAGGCGTGATCCAGAACTTCAAAAGGACTCTGTCAAAGAAAGAGAAAAAGAAGGAGAAGAAACGAGAAAAGGAAGCAGGAGCCAGAATCCCGGATGGTGATGAAGAGTCACTAATCAGAGAGGATGGGTGAGAATAACATCAGGGTTTCTTTTCTATCAGACTGAGCAGGAAAGAAAGGAGCATTAATCAGCAGAGACTTGGTCTGTGGTGAGAGTAGAGTAGTTGTAATACACTGCTCACAAAAATGCAGAGATATTTAATTATGGGATATTTCATTTTGAAATGTCCCCTAATTTTTAAGAGCGGTTTGCGTACAGTGTCTGTTCCTTATACAGTACATATTAGCCTATTTACGCCTGTCTGTCTGTGCATGTCTATATTCACGTATGTGTCTGTATGTGTGTCTCTGCATGGGTGTGTCTGCCTGCGTACATCGTGTGCGTGTGTGTAGAGAGAATTCAAGGCTGGCAGCAGAGGTTTATAAGGACATGCCTGAAACGAGCTTCACCCGAACCATCTCAAACCCTGAGGTGGTGATGAAGAGGAGACGACAGCAGAAGCTCGAGAAGAGGATGCAGGAATTCCGCAGCAGTGATGGACGGCCAGATTCAGGTCATCTCTCACACATTTTCATTCACATTTACCCAGTGGAGCAGGGCCTAGTTCATCAAAGAATTATATTTGTTCCAGTACTTTTTTTTGGTTTGCATTCGCACCACAGTAGGAATGCTGTGTGCCGCTGAATTAACATGGTTCCCAACCTGGGGTGCACACCCAGCTCAGGGTGTGTGTGGGGCTCTATCTACTCTGAAGCGCTTTCAATTTGTCAAGAGACAATTTACCTGTAATGAAAGCCTGAAAATGGGGGAAAAACACTAGAATTGATCGTGAGTATTGTGTGCGGGCAGGGGATTCTTAGATACTGGAGTTCCTCGTGTACTTTTGGCCATGTATGGGTTTGTGGGTCCAAATACTTTTCAAATTATTTTTTTCTCTAACTAAGAAAAGTTAGGAACTACTGGCTTAGACAACATAAATCACACATCATCCGTGGAATATAATATCAGTAAAGATAACTGTCGGTCAGATTGTCTGTATTAATTTCCATCTCTCAGGCACAGGTCTATGAACTATGAAAAAGTTCCTATACAGATGGTTTCTGCCAAACTGAATGGATTTATGTAGAGCATCCTGCTGTTAATTAGTACCAGTGGGAGCTGATAATCACATATCTGGACGAGTCATAACTGGACGTACTGATGCTCGTTCCATTCCTGAGCTTTTGAGTCATTTTTCCAAATCCCAAATCAAGCTGCTCCCATGTTTATGCCCACTCAGAATGCAACATTTTCATGATTAGAGGTTTACATTGAGGACTGTGCTGCGTTTGGCCAGTGCCTTCAGTTCCAGCATGAAACTGGCATCTGCTTGGCAAACATTTTATCCTGTGTGGCTTTGAACCTGCTGCCAGAGCTGGTGGGCACTGAAAATTAGGCTCCATGAAATGGCTTGCAGATTTTTGGTGCAAAGCTCGGTGGAATAAACTGTTTATTTCCAGTCAGCTAAGTGAAATATCTTGTAATAATATCTTGTGGATGACCCTGCATATGTGCTTTAGAGAAAGCCAGTGCTTTAAAAATAAGTTTTTTCGATTGGCAGCGACATCCAGGCTATGTACACAACCCAGTATCAGTAGTGAAAGGAAGTGACACTGTATTGTTATAGGGTGTGTTGTTGCACTACCTGTGGCAAGGAGCAAAGCAGGCCAAATTACTACATTTACATTTTAGATTTAGACATTTAGCAGACACCCTTACCCAGAGTGACTTGCAGCTGTCTTACAGTCCAAACGATTGTTGGTTAAGAAACTTGTTCGAAGAGCCAGCAGTATCTAGAGGTAGGATTTTACCAATGGACCTTCTGGTCTATAATTTTTATATCTTAACCTCTACACCACGGTCCCACTCTTAATGGATGTTCGATTGCTCCAATACCATTTCACACATTGAGCTGGTTTCAAAAAGCTCTTTGAGAGTGCAGTTGTTTAGGACTGCTGAAGGTCTCGTTGTACAGCCTAAGATGATGTTGTGTATTAGGAACTGTGCTGTTCCGGTGGTTAAATTACTAGACTATGGACCAGAAGGTTCAGGGTTCATATCCCACCTCTGCTAAGCTTCCACAGTTGGGTTGCTAAGCATGGTCCTTAACACACAATTGCCTAATTTTAAGATTGTTTCATTTATAAGTCCCTCTGGATAAGGGTGTTATGCATGTGCCCTGTCATTTATGTGCCTCTGTGCTGCTCTCAGGAGGGACTCTGAGGATCTATGCAGACAGTCTGAAGCCCAACATCCCCTACAAGACCATCCTGCTGTCCACTACTGACACGACTGACTTTGCCGTTGCTGAGGCTCTGGAGAAATATGGCCTGGAGAAGGAGAACCCCAGAGATTTCTGCATTGCTCGGGTACAAACCCTCATCCCTCACCTCCTACATGAAAATAGTTCATGCCCTTTGTTTAAATTTTGTAACATGGGCGGTACCTGAGTAGTGTGCTTTCTATTGCCAAAGTCAATAACTCTGAAATAGCTAGTAAATAAACGACACTTTGATTTTGAGTCATAGTTCGTTTGGTCCAGCAGGTTACGTGAAACGTGGGCGAGAGATTGCACAAGTGCATCCTTTGGTCTGAATGTATCATGGTGTGCGTGCGTGCGTGCGTGTGTGTGTATATGTAAACAAACACACACACACACACACACACACACACGAGTGTGTGTATTTAAGTATTTATTTAAGTATAATGTGTGTGTGTGTGTGTGTTTTGCTGTTTTCATAAACTAGGCACTCTTGTGATTACATGTCAGAGGTCAGGTAGAGTAAATGTCTGTGTTAATCTTGACCTATTTAAATTAAAACAACTGTTGATTCTAAAACTGTGATGTCTAGTAATAAATATGTAAATGAATTTGCTTTAGTGTCTTTAATAAATATTGTAAAGTATGTTTTTCATCAAACTTAAAACTTAAACTGCTGTAGTTACTGTAATTACTGTAGCAAAAACACCAAAAAAAAATCCCATAAAAGCAAAATAAACCAAACACATATACACAAAATTATGGGTTTGCAAATTTATTGAGAAGGAATCTTTTTGCAAAGGGTTATTATATCATAAATACAGGTTATATTTTGATTAATACCAGTACGTAGTAAACTGAATATTATTTCCTATTATTACTCTTCTTCCATATAGCTATCCATCTGCATAATCATTTATTAAAATAAACATTAATTAAGTTATTAAAATAAACATTAATTAATCTGTAATAGCCAAATATCACACATTCCATTTTGAGCTTGTTCATACAAAACTGAAGGTTGATTCCACATCTTTACAGATTATTATATTGTATTTGCCAATACTTTCCATTACAATTCATACTGAGAATATGTTGACAGATATACTCTATAGTATTGGGACAAAGCATTGACAGCTAGATATAGTACAACAGAGAATATATATATATATTAAAAAACTCTTCCACTGTTAGTAAAAAAAAGAAAGAGGGAAAGAAACTATAAGGTTTTTTTTGACCGGTTGAAAAACAATAATTGGTGTAAAACAAGGTCATTTTGTCAAGGTACGATAAGTAAAAACATAAAAACAAAAATATTTTTACCAGTGTATAAAAAAGATAATTTCATACAAACATGATCAGACACACATACATAAAACATGGATTTATATA
>JAUZST010011867.1:0-11708 GCA_034779995.1 Parotocinclus haroldoi
TCTCTCTCTCTCTCTCTCTCTCTCTCTCTCTCTCTATATATATATATATATATATATATATATATATATATATAGCTTTGTTTCAGGTGGCAGAGAGGTTGGGAGTCAGAAGTCTAATATTATGAATGGTTAAATGCAACCCATTCCCAGTTTAAGTGTGAAGATTTAATGCCTGTGTATTGTTAGCAGTCAGTGTGGCTGATATAATAGAGATCAAAAGCTAGAAAGGGTGCACATAAATCTTTGCCCATATAGTGTAGTAGATTGTTGAAACTGTTCATATTGTGTGTAATCCCAAGATTACAATAATTACCTAAGCTTATTTCTTATGAGTCAATTTCAGAGTTTGAGTAATGAATCCTGAAGCCACTAATGACCCATGAAAATACACCATTTACCCTCTCATTATTCTTTATGTGTTGTTGCAGAGCAGACGCTTTGGTTTAGGGCACATTAGCTGGTCATAATTCACCCACTACAGCTGTGTCTGTAGTTGTTTTTGTGTGTTGTTTTTTGTGTTTATTCCCGGCAACTAATACAAGCTCATTTATTTAACTTTTTTACCCACTGACACCATATGGAAGCTTTATTACCAGTGTTATATAAGGATTATAAAAAAATAGGATTAAAAAAAATATTTTGCCAGTGTGAAGTGTCGCACTGATTGGTTCTAAAGGTTTTTGTAGACATAACAGCCATATTGCTATTCAAAATAAATAAACTGTATACATAAATAATTCAATTATTAATCTAACCTTTTTAATATACAACGTATTTGGGAAGTCTTCGGACCCTTTCACTTAAAACGAAATTAAATGTTCCTACATCAATCCACACTCTATACCCCATAATTCATCGCATAATTTTAGAAACATACTGCTCACAAAATTGATCAAATATAATAAAACAATATAAAATAAAATATTCCATATTTTTTAAGCAGTGTATTTGCAAATTTCTTTTTTCTGTGAGCAGTCTATTTGCAAAGTTCAACTGCAGTAAATTCAGTTTGATGGACATGATTTAGTAAGGCACACACCTGCCCATATAGGTATCACAATGCATATCAGAGCAAACCAAGCCATGCAGAGTAAAGAACTGCTTGTACAGATCTGGAGAAGGCTAAATAAATTCTGCTGCACTGGAAGTTCCCAAGAGGACAGTGACCTCCATAATTCTGAAATTATGTATGCCACCAAACTAAGTAATCAGCTGAGAAGGGCCTTGGTATAAGAGATGAACAATAACCCAATGATCATGCTAGCTGAGCTCCACAGATCCTGTGTGCAGATGGGGAAAACTTCCAGAAGGTCTACCAAGCTGACACAGCCTGAGTCGATCTGCACAGAATGCATTGTAACCATCTGCAAGATAAATGCATTATTGCTCATTAAACTCTCAATTCGCTAAGGTAGTGATATCAGGTCTAAGTTGGCACCCGTTGAAAATTCTTAACTTTTAATATGATCAAAACCATGGGCAGACAAGTGTGTTAATCCTGTGTATTTAGATCTCTACATCACTGCAATCACTTCATTGTCTCTACAAGTTCCCCTAGAGGAGTGTAAATGAGAGCGGGATCGTTTTTTACCCCATATTTAAAGCCCCTAGATGGCACTAAGCTTTTAGAGCAGTGACTGAACTCATTTTCAGACTTGTGGTTTGAATTCCCACATTAGAGCATTCACAGTGTGTGCAAAAATCAATCTCCATATTTGAAACTAGATGCCTGTAAAATAAACTATAAATGATGCAATATTATGTTATTTATTAAGAAAAAGAGTATAGTTACCCTTTTTATATTATCCTTTGCAATATGTTTAACAAAATTATATTATGTTATGTTTTGTTATGTTGACATATGAATATTTGTTTCTATCCCAGTAAGTCAGAATGCAATATTTATTTGCAGGTTTTTTTTTTTTGATCAAGCAGCTTTGGTGGCTTGGTGGTTAAGGGCTGAATGCTGTAAATTAAAGTTCCTGAGCACACGAGACACTTGCCAAATGAAAGGCAAGTGGTATGTTTAAGAAACGTTTTGATGGATTGCTGTCAAGTGTGTACAGTAAAAATTGGATTAGGTTTCAGGCTATCCCATGTGAGCCTGACCAGGGTAAACTGCAGGCAAAAAAAGTCTGATATTTAGTGATTCAGATGAATTAAGGACTTGTTTAGCAATTATATAATGCCTATATATGATTATTTCTCAGTCTTTATTAGAATACAACTGGAAAAAAACAGAAAATACAGATAATAGATATGTAAATATATTTGTATGTAGTGCAAATAGCTGAAAAAAGTAATATACAATTATATATGTTGTGATGACAAGCATTTGGTGTGATCTTCTCTTACACTTCACTGGGATGCCAAGTTAACTCTTCTTTACAGTTTGAGAGGTCATTTTGAAAAGTGTACAAACACAGAAAACACTTTTTGTTTCAGAATGAAAATATGGTAAAATTGCTGTTATGCTAAATCTCACAAATACTAGAATGTTTGCAAGCACCCAGTCTGCTCGCGGCTCTCCCATTACAGAGCGTCCGGTGATGCCGTTTATATGTAGAGTTTAATTGACGATGTGATGACGAACACCTGGGGCTCCTGTTATTTAAGGACAAACCTCAGTCCTGTTCGTTGCCGCATTGTCACACATAGCACGCTCGGTAGTCCGTTCGCTACGTTACTTTGTATAGAATGGAAGCGATCATTTATAGCCAGTCCGTAACGTTCTAAGGCTTATAGTGCCAACAGATGAGGGGGACAGGGGAAACCCCTAAGGTATTAAGCGGTTCAGGGACAGAATCAGGGTTTCTCTCCCCCGTCCCTGTTTCTCTCACTTCAGTCGGCTGCGCGACTTGAATTGGTACGTGTCCTGGAGTGTCTCCGCGCCACTCAATTTGGGAAGCGTCCCAAATCGGCTCCTTCTCATGCTTACTGCACGCTCGCCCTCTGGCGCTTCGATGCACATTGCGGATGGGACCCAACCTGTTGGCGGTCGTCAAGGGTGACCATCCAGTAACCGATTACATAATCGAGTTCCGTACCCTGGCGGCAGAGGCAGGATGGGATAATTAGCCCCTCATTGTCCTCTTGCATCAAAGACTCAACGAGGGGCTCAAGGACGATGCTCGCCTATCGTGATCATCCTACCTCCCTCTCCAACTTCTACCAACTGGCGGTGTCCCTCGATAACCGTACCCGCCAGCGGGCTATGATTAGGGACGTCTACCTCCCATGCCATGCCACGACGTCCCCTCACCTTGTCCCAGCCCTGAACGGTCTTCCTCACCCGAGAACATAATGCTAGGAGGCACGAATTCTGCCAGGGCCCCCAAATAGGAGAGCTTTCTTAAATTAAGGGCGTGTCACTGGGACAGGACCCAGCTTCTCTCCCCCTATCGTCCCCTCCTTCATGCTACTCGATTTGAGAAGTGTCCCAAGAGTGCCTTCTCTGCATGCTCTGCATGCTTGCCCTCTGACTTTCCGGCGCACATTGCCGCCGATTCGCGCTCGTGCTAGCTGTGGGTGCCATTACCATTTGGGATGCAACACATCTGCATGATTTTTTCCCTTTTTGTGTTTTTGTAAATTGTAGAGCCTTTTGCTCTGCCTCTTTTGTTATCTTATTATTATTAACATCATTTGTTCCCTGGTTCCCGCGTCGTTGGGTCCTCACTCTATCATAACAAAATCATTCTATTTTTTATATGTTTTGATACTGACAATTTAGCTAATTATAAGCATAACACAGACTCATCAGTAAATTTTGTAGGTAAATGTCTTGGGTCTTGTGAATCTTTACAAAAGTTCTCTACTTAGTTACCATTCACATTTCGTAAGATCTATTGGTCACACTGAAAAGTCACATAAACGTTTCCTTCGCAGTGGTTTTGCTTTATGTAGGACTTTCTGCTCTCTGTCACCCTTGGTTTGTCTCTCAGGACTCTTGTCCTGGTTTCATATATGAACAAGTTATATTAAGCCCTGCGGCTTGCTAAAGCCAATATCGGTTTGCTATGTATGTAGCATATGTGTGCATTATTCAAGCGAACCTAGTTCAGCAGAGCTACCCTAGAAGTTTAGAAATTCTAAGTATCCTATTATAACATAACTGTTTATCTATATGCTTATAGCTTCACAGCTGTAATAATTCCTATATCTCATAGCATAGCAGCAGTAAGGATTCATTTATTCTATGCAATGTTATTAGTTCAGTGAGGTATAGAATAATGAAAGCATATAATGCAGGTTGAGTTAAAAGCCACAGGACACGTCACATGCTGCGTCATGGAGTTTTTGCAAAGGCTGTCAAACCATTGTTGAGGTATCTTCATAGGACGACCACCATATGGCTTGTTGTCCACAGTCCTGGTTTTTCAGAATCTGGCTATGAGGGATGCAATAGTGCTGTGTAAAATTGGGGGTTTCTGGGTGTTGGTTGTTGAAGTCTGCGGCTATGGTATGGCAGCTGTTTTCCCCAGACATCAGAATTGCCAATTCCATCTTTAGTTACCACAAGAGATATTGTCATTTTCCTGCGCCTTTTGACTTATTATTTATTAGTATAGATATGTAGCTGTCTAGTTATTTAGCACAATCTTGTGCAAATGTTTGGTCAGCCCTGGTCAGAGTACATGTGTTGTTAATTTTTAAGTAAAACTTATTTAGGTAGCACCTTCTTACAGTAGAACATTGTCTTCAAAGGCAAAAGTGAAACAGGTATTTAATGAAACTGTACGAGATTAGGAAGGAAGCTGTATCCAACTGAGCAATTTCCATATTTATAGACCATATACAGACATATCTGCACAAAATGGAAGGTTAAGTTAATTTTAGATTATAATATTAGGATAACATGTTTTTGAAGACTCTTATCTTGCCAGTTTGAATCCTGGCAGTTTGTTCTGGATGGTTGAGTTTTACATAGTCACACAGTGGGGGGCCAATGATATGAGTCTTACTAGAGAAAGTGCTTCATTTCTTCAAATTTCTTCCAACATGGACTCAAGCAATTTGTTATTCCAACTTGATTTCAGAAGATTTTAAAGTTGAAAGAATGTGGTAATGTTACTGGGTGGTTGAGTTAATCTATCTTCCAGTACATAACAGTCAGCACTACTGCATCTTCTTTGCTCTGCATGTTTTTGTTAAAATGTTTTTGTTGTAATTCCTAGAAAAAAAAGAAACATTTTCACTAGTGGTCTCAGACACTATAAATGTCGATGTATGAGGAAAGGTAGGACAAATGTGAGAATAAAATGAAAAGAGTAAGTAATTTTACTTGGAGTGCCACTACACAATATTTTACATTTCTTATCCAGTAAACTATCAAGCGGCTATAAAGTTATACTGAAGTGTTTTAGACCATCTGTGTTTTATTATAGCAAAATATTTCAAAATAAAAACTTAGGTGAGATTTAATTATGGGAGATTTCATTTTAAAGTATACCCTATTTTTTGAGCAATATATCACAGTATTTTAATCATTACTAACATTTCTCCAGTTGCGTTGCATGCGTTAAAGATTTTATTTTTCTGTTGTACTGGGTAACCAAGTAAAAGTACTATTTAGGTTAAGTAATCATTACATTATCAGTGTATGATAAGTTTATATTTGTATCTGAAGTCATAATTAAGGGTGCTGATTTGCATGCAGACATGCAGATCAACAACCAAAATAATTAGGCAGTAGTCATTAGCAGTAGCTTTAGGGAATTTTTTTGTATGTTTAGGATTTTCTTTAAAACCCCAACTTGCCTTGATAGGCTTCCTTTGTACCAAGTATTTATGTACCAATCCTCTTATCTTATGGTGTCTGAATATTTTTATTTTTTTTTTTAACATTTGCAGCAGTCCTGGACATGTGGAATAAATGTGGAGGCTTACCTTAATCTCCCGGTCTGCTTGCGGCTATACCGCTTATATCCCCGTAGGTTTGATGATGTGATCACGAATACCTGGGGCTCTCCTTATTTAAGCTCGAGCCTTTGTATTGTTCAACGCCACGTCATCACTCAACTTTTGTTTCTTGCTCGCTCTCTGTGCTATTAATTTGCCTGCGATCAAGAATAGACAGACTGTAACATCCAGGGGCTTTTTAGAGCCGAAGGATGCGTAAAGAAGGAAACCCTTAAGGTAAATAGCCGGTCAGGGATAGGACCAGGGTATCCCGAAGCCCGATCTTCCTTTCGGCTCTACGCTGAGCTTCGCTCTTGAAGCTTGGGCTCGCCCCTTGGTGTTTCAGGGGCTTATTGCACTGCCCTATTTGGGACACATCCCTACGCGACTTATTCGCGTTGTCGAGCTCATGCTCGCCCCCTGACGATTCAGCGCACTAGAATCGCTCGTTCCCCAGCCGTAGGTATTTTCCCGTTTGGGCCATGACCCAGCTAGTCTTTAACATTTTGTTTCTGTTCTTTGGAGAGCCTTTTTCTCCACCTTTTTGTGTTTCTCCTTATTATAAATAAACATCGTTCGTTCCCTAATTCTGCATCTTTGGGTCCTCACTTCTATCATAACAGATACAATAGAAAATAGAGCTTAATATTTGGTACAGAAACATTTGTTTGCAATTACAGAGGTCAGAGGTTTCCTGTAGATCTTGGCCAAGTTTGCACACACAGCAGGAATTTTGGTTCACTCCTCCGTAAATGTCATCTCCAGATCATTTAGGTTTCGCAACTGTGGCTGGGCAACATTGAGTTTCAGCTCCATTCAAAGATTTTCTATTGGTTTCAGGTCTGGAGACTGGCTAGGCCACTCCAAGACCTTAAAATACTTCTTATGGAGCCACTCCACAGTGACACGCAGCCGTTTTTGCCCTGGCTGTGTGTTTCAGGTCACTGTCACGCTGTAAGACCAAAACATGGCCCACCTTCAATGTTCTTACTGAGTATAGGAGGTTGTTGGCCAAAATCTTGCTATACATGACCCCATTCATACTCTCTTTACTATGGTGCAGTCGTTTTATCCCCTTTGCAGAAAAGCACCCTCAAAGTATGATGTTTCCACCCCCATGCTTCACCGTTGGGATGGTGTTCTTATCCTTCTTCTTCTTCCATACACGGCGAGTGGAGTTGTTACCAAAAAGCTCTATTTTGGTCTCATCTGACCACATGACCTTCTCCCATGCCCCCTCTGGATCCTCCAGATGGTCAGTGGTGAACTTTCAGGAACCTTGCAGGATTTTAATCTTTGACAGCGTAGTGTATTACTTACAGCCATCTTTGAGACTGTGATCCTATGGTCTCTTCAGGTCACTGACCAGGTACTACCGTGTAGTTCTGGGCTCATTCCTGACCTTTTTCCAGGATCATCCTTACTTCATGAGGTGAGATATTGCATGGAACCCCAGACAGTCATCTTGTGTCTATTCCATTTTCTAATAATTGCATCAACAGTTGTTGCCTTCTCATCAAGCTGTTTGACTTGATAAACAGCTCTTTGGTCCTGGACATGGTGGAGAGATTGGAGTGTGATTGATTGAGAATGTGGACAGGTATCTTTTAACAGGTAAAAGGTTCAAACAGGTGCAATTAATACATGTAATGAGTGCAGAATAGGAAGGCTACACTCAGTAAGTGCAGAATCCAGAAAGTGAACCTAGAGTAATAAACTGATCAGGGGGTGCATACCGCTTTATAAAATAGGCAAGAAAAAAAGCTTGGCATTTTCCCTGACTGATCCTGAAGTGGAACAATATAAAGCTTTTGAAACACTTACAAATAACATAAAATTGAAATTAAATGTTATTCTGGTTAAATAATTTATTAGGTACACCTTCTTGTTTTTACACTGATTGTCCATTTTATCAGACTATAGTCCATCTGTTCTCTACATACCTTGTTAGCCCCCTTTACTCGGTTGTCTAATGGTCAGAACTCCCACAAGACCACCACAGATCAGATACTGTTTGGTATCATTTTCAGCACTGCAGTGACACTGACGTGACGGTGGTGTGTTAGCAGTGCTGCTTCACAGCAAATTTGCCAGTGTTACATCAACACCACTAGCGCTAAATTAACACTCAAGAGTGTTAATCAGAGTGTTAATTTAACACTAACAGCGTTGATTAAACACTGTCAATTTTGCTGTGTAGAGTATTCTTTCTAAAATATTAAAAGACAGGCAAAAAAGGAAGATTGTTGCTTTCCCTAACCTAATCTATCTATCTACATTTTTAGACTAATCTCTAAAAGAATTTATTGTAATGTTATGTAATGTAATTTAATGCAGTTCAGTGAATTTATAATTCACATATCTGCATGCATGCTGCAAACTGACAGTTGGAAAAGTTATTTTTGGTCAGACTTTAGATGGGGTATTTACATGCATAAGCATGCAACAATCATCTAGGGTTAACTATGCCAAAATGTTATACATAGGACACAACAGAAAACTTGATCTGCAAAGTCAACATAAACTTCTTCCTTATCACAGTGCCAGGTAGATTATACAGTATATGGTGTTTGGGATTATGTTTTTGTGTCTGTCTAAAGGTGACTGTTTCAGACATAAAATATTTATTTTTTAATTGTATTTTATTATTCAGATAACACTCTGCAAAGTGCAAAGCAGGTTTCTCCTGGTGTGTTGCAAGCCTTTAAAGGTTTTTCTCTAGTATATGAGTAGAGCTTGTGGATAGATGGATGGATTGATTATTTATTTTAGCCATGGGGAGCAACATTGTTCTGTAATCATCAGGTTGGAATTGCGGTGCTCTTTCTGAGGAGCACATTCCTGGAAATGCTGGAAAATATGACTTTTTCAGTTTTGTAATACTGCATGGAGAGCACAGTGCTTAGTGCTGTTGCTTCACCTGCAACTGAGAACATTCAGGGTTTGTTCCTGCCTTGAATCCTGTGCTGTGAATCCCTCACCTCCCATGAATGTGATTAGCATTATGTGTTGAGAAGTAACTGAAAATAAATAAATGATAACTGATAATGATTAATTACACTATAGAACCTTGCCAGATCCACTTCTTATTGTTTATGAATGTATCTCCATCTTGCCATTTTGTTAACACAAACCCGAAAAGTGCAGGTCACCAGACTTAGACTTACACTCTTTATGCAGTTAACCGCCAACTGGAAGCAGTAAAATGACTTTTTCACAAATGGCCTCTGCGTATGCATGCAAGTTGCTTTAAGGACCTGGCGTGTAGAGTCTGATTAAGGTTATGTTATATGTTAATATGAAAAATGAAATATATGGTCAAATATCTTGCTTAGAAATGTCAAAATGATAGGTTACATGTATATAGTATATATAGTATATAGTGGAGCAAGGCTAAATATAATGTTATGTTAAGAAAGGGGAGCACTGAAAACAGAATGTATAAAGTGTATGCTCTATGCTATATTTTCTGTGTGCAGAAAATATAATTTGTGTCTTGCAAGTAGTTCACTTCAACATCCGAATGCCAACGTATAGTCTTCAGTGTTGAGATTTCCCTCATGGTGATCAATTTTTCACTGTCTGTCATTACATGTGTACAAAGTGTTTATCCCCCACTGACTTGGTGAATCAATACAGTTTCAATTAAAGGAACCTGCTGCTCCCTCCTACCTGATGCAGTGGAACTCCCACAGAGAGCTTCACTCTGATTCGGTCTGAACTCTGCGGCCAAGGAGAAAGGGCTATAAAGGAGCTGAAGAGTAAAATAGAAGAAAAGAATGAAGCAGAATGAACAAAGATTTAATCTTTGGTGGAGGCTAAGTGGCAGTCTCTATGGTGTGCTAGCAAGTATCTGGACAAGTTTAACCTGAATAATTGGGCTGTGATGATTCATTGATCCAAATTGTGAAGTCGCAAAGGATCCCAAGGTAACTTTTGAGCAACTCAAATAAAACAAATCCCACTAAAACTGTTCACAATGGGGAGAGCTCTGAACAAAGACTGTGTGCATGACAGAGTTGCAAGGGCATAGCCTCTGCTCTCCCAAAAGAAAAAAATTGCTAAAGATCAGGTGGGCAAGCCAGGAGGATGTAGGAAAACTGTTTTGTGGACAGATGAGATCAAAGTAGAGCATCACTGGACTAAAAGTGAAGCATTATGTCTGGACAAGAACCTTGTGAGAACAGACTTTGCATGTCAGCACAAGAACCCTATGTAATATGTAAAACATGGTGGCAGTAGTGCCTGGGCCAGGATGACTTGTTACCACTAATAGAACAGTGAAATTATAAATGTAATATTTAAAATTATATTGAAAAAATAATTAAATATATAAATCTTAATTATACTAGCAAATTATACAGAAAATATTAGGACATTTAATTGTGAACTGAATCTGAGCAATTTAACAATTACAAATTAAGTTTAATTCATACTCGATATAGGTACTCCCCCTTGGCTCGACTTATGATATTTTGACTTTATAAAGGGAACATAATTACATTATGCATTAGACATTATATAATACATTTAAATACTTAAATTACACATACATACACATTCAGCAGATACCATGTTCAGAATGTTTAATTTTCCCATACTGACCCCCACTTTTGTCCTAGGAACTCAGTAGTGTGTGACATAGGAAGTCACGTTGCGGGAGTGATAGGAAATGTAGTGAGGGAAAAACTGGTTGCCTGATAATATTTTTGTGATTAAAAAAATGTGCAGCGCAGTGTAGCTACTTGAAAGTGGTCGTTCAGGTTTGTATACACACACACACACACACACAAACACAAACACAAACGGTACACTTTTTATCAGTTCATAAAATGAATAGTATTGAAAGCAAGTGCTTCAACATTTGCTAGTCCTTAGCACTTCAAACTAGAAAAATAATGTTTCCCAGCACTGACAAAATGTAGCCTATTGATATTGTCTTTTGTATTTATTTAAATTAATACTGCAGTGAAGTTTATCTTTATGCTTCACCTTATTTAGTTGTTTTTTCTTAACTTACTTGATAAACTAACATCACACATAAATTCAATAAAGTGTCTTATCTCCAGTGGATAATGTCAAAGGTGGTGAATGTATGTCACCATTTATGTCTTACTCCATTGTTTGCTGTGCATGCTGTGGATCATGACTGAGCTTTTTAAAGAATGAGTTATTTCTTTCTGATGGATTGTGCATTTTCTCCAGCCTTTACCAAGGGGCCTTTGACTTTGGACACTTTAAGGGTTTACAAAGCACAGTGTTGCCAGGGGCTCTCTGAGCACAATTATGAACAGAGTTTACACTGGGGATGATTAAGGTCAGTATTTTATGGAGTTTTCTCTAGACAAATACAATTCTGTAGGTGACATTCCTATTTTGCTGTAAGGAGTGCAGGGTAGTCTCGATGTTCACATAACCCCTCCCAGAATGTACATGTATTTTATTCAGAATGCCTTTTTCAAAGTCTAATTTAATCCACTGTGGATTTGGTATGGGTTACAGTATGGTGGCCATGCCCTACTAAGTTGAATAGGAAACTCTAATTCACTTTCACTCACTAACAAATGTCAGAAGCATCAGAGCCACCAACAGCTAAGTACTTAAGTGTCTGTATATTAGTGCAGGGACTTGAACCATGGACTTTGTAACAGTAACGTTAAATAAACCTACTCTGTGATCAGAAGGAATACATAATTCAAATACTCACATTTCGAGGCATCAAAATGTCACTCACCTCACCTTAGACTTTATTTACATTATTTTGATATAAACATGTGTAAACATGGGCTAGACATTAAAATATTGTG
>JAUZST010011868.1:0-11708 GCA_034779995.1 Parotocinclus haroldoi
AACAAAAGGCAGACTGGTCAATGCAATCGTTTTCCCTATAATGATGTACGGTTGCGAAAGCTGGACGCTTAGGAAAGAGGAGAGGAGAAATGTCGATGCTTTCGAATTATGGTGCTGGAGGAAAATGCTAAGAGTACCTCGTACTGTCATGATGACGAACAAGGCAGTTTTGGACCTCATGAAACGTCATTAGAGGGCAAAATTACCAAACAACAACTCTCATATTTTGGCCATGTGATGCGTGCAATCCTATGCATCGCTTTTCTTGGAAACGTCAGTGATGCTCGGAACAGTCGGTGGAAAAAGGAGACGAGGCCGACAAAAAACAAGATGGCTTAACACGATCACGACAACAATAAATATGCCAAGTATGGAATTGAAAGAAGTGGTGAAAGGGAAAGGTGTGGAGATTGTTGACCGAGAGTCGGCCGCGACTGAACGGTTAATCATCATTGGGACAAAAATATTGGGACACACTCAGTTCAGGTGTATAAATCAATCACTTAGCCAAGCACAATGTGTAACTGGAGTGGTGTAAAGCATGCCACCACTGGACTCTTGAGCAGTGGAAGTCTTCAGTGGTGGGCTGGAAAATTGGCCATATAAAGAGATATTCAATGGAATTTTAGGTAAAACTTCTGAGAGAATTATTTTGAATATTCACACAAAAATAGTGTAGAGGATCAAACTTTTTAGGAAGCCATCCCACTTCCCTGACCAAAACTAGACTCCAGGACCTACTTATCTACTTGCATCTTGGCCCCCAAGGAGGATGGGTCCTTTTTTATGATTCTTGGTCCTCCCAAGGTTTCTTCCTTCTTTATTCAGGGAGTTTTTCCTTTCCACTGTTTCCTTTCCACTTGCTCAAGTTGGGATTGTCCTTTTAAGATAATATAATATTGTAAAGCTGCTTTGAGACAATGCTCCACTGTAAAAAGCGCTATAGAAATAAATTTGACTTGACTTACCTGAAAAGATTCTGTTCTGAGGGGATTCCTGTATTCCTGAGTGTTCTTGACTGACACGGGAAATGAGCAAGCTGTGAAAACTTAAAGTGTGTAGTGTGTGTAGTGTTTTATAAGTCACATCGCTTCCCTCATGTTTAAATCAGTGGCTCCTAATCCTATTGACCGATCACAGAGCTCACATTTGGGCCTGCTTGTGTCTGTGGGAATGGAGTGAAACGTTTCGACCAAACCTACGATAGTCTCTGTGCCATGAGAGAACACATCGGGTCCGAACAGGAAAGGGCACCACCTTCAGCTGGTTCTTAATGATGAAAAGCTAGAAAGCCTATCATGTCGCTGCTCTGTCGTGCAAATAAATATGCAGATCATAGAGTGAAACCGCCTCGCAGTAATTGAATTGATCCAATTAAACCTCCCTGGTATGAGTTTGCCTTCCAGGCACTTTACGACGGGACAGAAAATGGACAAAAGGTCCGTTTCTCCGCGGCCGGGTAGGAAGCTGGTGATAAAAATACATAACAGGATGGGACTCTTGGGACTGTCTGACTGCCTTTATCACAGTATGACCAGGTCCTGGAGCAATGCTACATGTTTCCTTCCTCTCTCTCATGTCAGTAAGGCAAAAAGTCCAACCTTTCTGCTTGACCCAGTTAAGCTGCTAAGTCAGGTGAGCTTATCCATGATAGCGTATAAGCTCCCTTCAAATGCCCCATCCTGCTTGTCATTTCAGAAGTAGTAGATTGCTTTGGATGTTTCCTGCTGCAGGTGGCAGCTATAAGCTGATACTTCATATCTCACTGTGACTGCTGTGCTAATGTTCTCGCTCACTATCGTAACTCTGCCCAACATATCTATCTTAATTTTTATACTTAGCTTTCAATTAAATATTTTGCATGTTTACGGAACATTGCCGCGAAAATAACTGACTTTTACACTTTAAGTCATATGAGTTGATAAAGCACAGCCATTCAGTCTGGAATAGTTCAATCTGTTTAGACTGTAGCGCGAATCTGATTAATTCTCAAATGTGTGACACTGCAAATGCTTAAGAATCAAAGTCAGCTCAAAAAGCTAAACCCAAGCAAGATATGAGCTTTGCATCCTTAAAGATATCCCCGTGTCAAAAGCTTATGTTCTGTGGTACACAATTCCTGCATCACATTTTGAGAATACTTTTGGTTAATCACTAAGGTTTCACTATTACTTGCTAACCTGACCTGGTCAAGATTGTCCACCAGTTGTCTGATTCTTGTCACGATGCAGAGGACCTTGATCAAAATAAACCAAAAATAGGATTTGATCAAAGGTCAGACGAAAAGCACACGACAGAGTCCATTTTTCAACTGACATAAAAACTAGTCCCTGCCTTTGATTGACCATATAACGTGTCTGCATGGGTTTACTCCAAGTACTCCGGTTTCCGTGTTAGGTTAATTTGTGTCTCTAAAGTAACCGTTGGTGTGTGACTGTGTGTATGACTGTGTTTGTGTGCCCTATGATGGATTGGTGCCTTGCCCCCAGAGTTGCCGGGTGGGCACTGGCGGGGCCACGACCCCGTGTGGATTAAGCAGAAGATAAAAGACGAATGATTAATTCCATATACCCCCCTGTGATGGATTTGTTCCCAGTCCGAGTGATGTTGATTTTGCTCTGGCACTTTGCAACCCTGAATTAGATGTGGCTATGAAAATGAATGACTGGATGTTTACATACAAATATTGCAAAGTAACATCTTTAAAGTAGATTGGAATACCTCGAGGAACAGAAAGGGGGATCCAAGGTCCCTCACTGCTATGTTCTCATCACTGGCTCATCATAGATATTTAATCAGATTGAAAACGCTAATACTTAACTACAAAGGCTAGAACATGTACCTGCTCAGGTGCTCAGATTTCTGTCTGGTAACCTTATAGATCTCAAGCATAGAGATCGCACACAAGGAAGACAAGAGTTAAGACTCCATATTACAACCTGATGGTGAAATAAACTACTCTTGCTGGTCCGAATGGATAGGTATCTCGCTGAAGATCCAGCTTTTTAATCAGCATGTCATCTAGTCAGCTCTAACGATGCATTCACTTGGTGGACTGAAAACAGTTACTACTGGGGAAACCCCAGTAATCATCATCAAGATTCACTGCAAAGGTCAAAACACAGGTAGGCCAGGTTTCCACAAGAACCTATAATCAATGTACAAAACCACAAGCAAAGGTCAAACCTGGGAAGTCAATACAAATAACAAGTCCACAGACTCAGACAACAAAGCTGAGCAATAAACTACTAGAAACAAATAGTTTAAATACAACAGTATACAGGACTGAACTCACCACAGTGTATATGTTGACACCAATATATGAATAATATAGATTTAATAGAATTAATAGACTTAATCCGAAATGTAAACAAAAGGGTTTCTCAAGAACGTTTCTACCAGATCAAGTTATCAGATTTATCATCAACTGAGCATTTATGGGACCACCTGGGACACCTTAGACAGCCTACCAGTGTGCAGGATCTACAGGCTCAGCTACAACATAGCTTAGCATATCAGACAGAACCTGTTTGCCTCCAACACCAGTTCGTATCCCATCTTGTATCCAGTCTAGAGGTGGCCTACCATGACACTAGAGCCTCCTTTCAATCGTACTGTTTTCCCCAACACACACATCCTTTATAACTAATTTTGCAATCACTCACTTAGATGATCACTAGATTCATACATATAAAACTTCATTCCATCACAACAAATTATTTTTTGCCCGTGAGAGTATATCAGTGGACCTCCATGAATAAGGATACCCCAGTATTGCCAATGGCTTGGACTATACCATGCAAGACGTCGGGTAATGACTGTAAAATGTTCTCCTGTCAACGCCCATGTCTTATGTTGGGTACTGAATAATTAAATCTAAATTAAAAGTAATTATAAGAATGATACTCTCTGGAAGAGGACATGTGCATGTTTTTGCAGACACATAGTGAGAAAGAGGGTGGAGGTAGACCACATGAATGAGCATGCTTCATGTCAGCAGTTCTTTCAAAGAAAAACTACCAGGATTATAATTTGACTATAGTTCACTAAATACGGCTGAAATTTTGGATTACATTTTTAAAAATCTTGTCAAGTTTGCACTTTATTTACATGTAGCCCCGGGCTTTAATGCCTTGCAGTCTTTGCTGCTGGCCAATTCCTTTTTCGAAATGTAATAGAAGCATCTTGTTATGTAAAGGTGTCATTTGTGTGTAACCATGGTTTTGTATGTGTGTGGAAGGAAAACTATGATTGGTAACTAATAGAACTAAGTGTAAACTGTTTAGTTTATAGTAACTCTGATTACTGTGTAATTTACAATGATTCTACTATAAAATATGAAGGTAATTGGTAATTGTGTTCTTACTTTAAATCTGCCCTGGATTTACTACGGTACGTTGGTGAAACCATAGTAGAGATACCATAATAACCATTTATAGTTTACTTTCCACCAAAAATAGATAAAACCATGGTTAATTTTCATAAGGGAAAACGAATTACAGACTCTTTATTTCTTTTTTTTTTGTAATGTGGAATTAATTGAACTTCACTTGACTGCTTTGAAGTACATATCCCCAGAAGAAAACACGATATATAATTTACTGGAGAAGACATTTATATCTTTACCTCTATACTGGTATTGGTGCTAAAACAAACAACTGTTGAATTTAAGCATCTTAAGTCTTTCAAACATGAACTTAGTTGTAAATATTTAATGAATAATGCCCATGGCGTGTCAAGGGTGATAATGAAATTGCAAAATGCTGCCCTAGCCATGTTATGTTCGATTGAGAAGATCTCTACTCCAGTGCTGCTGAAGGCTTTCCCAAGATAAAGTTTGGGACAGTCCAATAAACTGGAAAAACAATCATGTGACCGAAGTGCACAGCATTTACTGTGGATGACTGAGCAAAATGAAAAGCTTCAGTTTTCCAATCTGATGTACGTGGGTTCAATACAAAACAATATAAAATAAATGTCTGGTTATTGTATAACCATGTACTTTATGTACAGTATTTAGTACACAACACAACAGATCCCTGAGAATTATATTCAAAGAATTACAAAGCATAATACCGCATTTTGGGCAAAATAAAAAAATAAACATATGAATTCTGTTTTGTTTCTTGGTGATGTGGGTAATTTAATAGCTCTGGATTCTCACAGTAGATCCATCATATTTCATCCGTAAACCATTCTGTTTTTCTCTTGCCCCTTTTTAAACTTAAAAGCTTTGTAGATCCTCATGATCCAAAAAAAACTGTCAACCTCGGAGCGTGTTATTTCCACAATGTGAATAAGCTGCACAAAATGGGCCCAAGTCTGTGGACGCATGTTCTACTTCCAACATCTGAAAATGAGCCTCAGACGATGAATGCAGACTGAATGAGAAGAGCTGAAACTTGTTTTTCCCTGTTCACCAAGTGAGTGAAGATTTTATTTAGGCATGAAGATAAAGGACTGATTAATTCTGTTTGTTCCAGAGTATTGATATTTCATAACAATAGATATAAAGATCAGTTTATAATTAACATTACCTCAGACCCACTGGTGTCGGCTGATCTCGACAGCAAATTTCCAAGGCCACCTTACCCTGAGACCATGACCAAGTCCAAATGAAGTTAAGGCAGCGACGAGACCGAGTGCTTGTTGTCTTGTGTGTCCAGTTCTGGTCCCATTAATTTAGGAGGTAAGATGTCCACCTTTTTCCTATAGACCACTTAGCTTTATAGAGTTTGCTGGTGCCCTGGGTGTCCCATTGTAGTTGCCACCTGTCTTTTATTTGCTAAGTTAATCCTGGTTTGACATTGTTTGTGGTTGGTAGGCCTGTTTGTGTTTTTGGGAGATGTGCAGTCCTTTTTGGAAAAGCTGATTGGTAAGAATGCAAATTGAATTCATTCGAACTGTTTACGAAAGGAACGTACTTTTTTTGCATGGAGCGCCACATGGATGCTAAAAAATACCACCCTATGCTAATCAGGAAAATATCCTACTTTAATCCAGTGTATTCTGTCTATGAAGGTTTGGAATCTAATGCTAAATTCACGTATCCCAGCACTGATCATCACAAGGCACTGTATGTAAGTGTACCACCCATCCTTCATATGGATTAGGCCCAGACCTGCCATTCCCAGCAGCCAGCCCATAGCATTGAGCTCCCAAAGGTGTTCCTAACAGGCTTAGATTTAGTCCTATTCATTGCATAATTTTTAATTCCGAGTAAACAGGATCAATTTCCCCCCTGTCGTCTAGTTACAGCATAGCAGCTACACCGGCAGGACATGACTACAAGCGTACAGGGTGAAATGAAAAATCATACCCTAACCCACCGCTGCGGCTCCGCCAGACCCTGATCAACGTATCAGTCCAAAGCTGCGTATCAATGAACTCCCTGGTCGGTGATCGAAGTGCCTACAGAGGCAATCGTTCCAGCCTTGTCACTGCAGCCCTGAAACAGCATTGTTCGTTTCGTCAGCGTTAAAAGTATTACAGTTACAAGCCACATGGGGAGCCTGCTAAACGGACTATAAATATTATCAGCTTTAAAATGGCCTGTAAAATTACCGCTGCATATTTTACATGACTGAATTTAGCACTCCATGATTTTATGTCTTTCATTTCCCTTAATATCCATTTTATTCTTAGATTTCCATCTCTAAGCTAGAAAGACCTTAAATGGCAAAACAATCCATGATGCACATTAGGATAATTAGGAAATGTTAAATATTAAATGAAATGAATAGTAATTCAAATGACGAGCTCGTACTCCTCTTGGTGAGACCAGACAACAGTGTTCAAATTTTAAAAGTCCTTCAAAGCCGTAAAGGGAATAAAGATTTGAAGCCTGTAAGAAGTGTGCCATTGAATGCATCAGGGGTGTCTCTAGATTAGCTGCCAGTGGGGTCGGGGTACACAAGATGTCATGAGGTCGGCCCCTCAACCTCCATCACGGTCATGAAAAAGAACACGTTTGATGTTTTTTGGACTTCAAAAAAAAAGTTGTATATTTTTTTTTCAAAGCAATGAACGTCACTGCTGACTATGTTTTGCAGAACTACAAGATGTTAGTTTTGGCTGTAGGTTAAGGCACGGGA
This sequence comes from Parotocinclus haroldoi, assembly GCA_034779995.1. NCBI lineage: Eukaryota > Metazoa > Chordata > Actinopteri > Siluriformes > Loricariidae > Parotocinclus > Parotocinclus haroldoi. The sequence continues at coordinate 7,095 of JAUZST010011868.1, forward strand.
AGAATTGTGTTCTTACATCAGTCACATTCCAGTCTCCACTTCTGTTCATTACTGCTTTAGGTTAAGGTGTGTCATTGGGACTTCATTAATGATTCACTGGCATTTGCGTTTGGATTCTGTAGTTCCACCCACGAGTCACACACTGCCCACAGTTTATTGTTCTACACAAGGCTTGTTGTGCCAGAGACTCCACTGCTCTCTCTGCTTCTATTTATTTTAATACATCAGGTACATCATTATTATTAGCGCAGTATTAAACATTCATTAAGCCTGCTGCTGGATTTATGGGCCACCCTACGCTATGACTCAGGTTATAATAAAGACACCCGTAACTCATGTTTATAAGGCAGCATTATCAGTGTGTTGGTGTGTATTTGATTTTGTGTGACAGTTCTGAAGAATGAGCCAGAAAGCGATGCTATTTATATCATACTTTCTAGCCACAGGCAACAAGCACCATCTGCATGAACACACTGAGATGTTGGCGCTACCCAGGGCCGCCAGAAAAAATACCGCAATACATATCGATATAAGTAAACAGCATCAAAATACAGGGATTAATGAACGATACAACTGAACGTAATTAAACGTTAGATATCAAAATCAAAATCCGGTATCCTAACTGAACTACACTTGCACTAAGATCCTAGACAAAGCTTGTTTCTAGAAAAATAGAGCTATAGAAATTGAAAAAGTAATTCAGATGAGATGAACTCTGCATGTTTACGGAGACGTAGAGGTTTAAATGAATAAATAGTGAAATCGTGGTTCGTTTCTAGCACAGTGTAGGCGCAACTGAAACGCATCATTAGCCCTCTAAAGGGAGCCCTGAGGTAAACTCACACCTTATAAAATAATAAGCACTGTCAATGCTTTTATGTTATGTAGGCCATTTTGTTTAAATAAGGCAGTAACGTTTTAGACAGGAAGCTAGTTTAACAGGCAAGCCTCAGTTTAGCTGCACATGCCTCTGAGAAACGCTCACATTTAGGAAGCCTATAAATGCTAGCTTGTTGCCTTATGTTATTCAGCTGTGAACCTTTGTCAATCAGTGCTCCGCTTGAGATGAAATAATACATATTGTATGCTTTAGAGCTAATTAGTGCATCACACAGTGCAGACTTTTATTTTATAAAGTGCAAATATATGGCATTCATCCTAAATTACTATCACTGAACGCTTTTGTCTGGTCTTTGTTCCTCAAAAAATAGAACGGGACGCTGCTTTTGCTCCACTGACTATAAAAACTGTAAAGAACATGACGAGCCCTTCCTTGGAAAGGCAAGGAAAATGCTTGGTGTGAATGATATGCTCTGTATGATATATTTTACATTGGACCAGCATAAGTTAAATTATAAAAATTAGACAATACTACGCTGGTTATGCTGGTTACTTGACCGCTTACTTCGTGATCGTAGGCCTGCTTTTACTCCTAAACGTGCAGAGCTTTCTTGGTGGACCAACACTGTGCAATATCAGCACCGATCTACTGACCAAACGAGTCGTCTTTGCTGTGAAACATGGGCTGGAGTTTTTAACAGGGTCGGTGTGGACGTTTCTGCACTTTGGATTGGAGAATTTATTTATGGACAGTGGTGAAGCAGCAACTGAAATCCTGCACTTCTGACCACAAGATCCATCCTGTTTTTTCATTTGTTTATTTGTTTTGTTCCTGGACTTGGTCCAGGTCAGGGTTGCCGGGGTTTAACGTTACACGTATCCTATGATAATTGACATAAAAAAAGACATCAAAGTATGACATGAATCATATTGAGGACAGTAATAATACACCTTCCAAAGTTCCAAACCTTTGTTAAATAGACCAGGTGTTTCGGGTCGTAACGTCCAGATGTACGTGGCAGATTTTTATTTCCTGTTACAATTTGTAATGATTAAGTTCTAATTATCATAATGACGTTGTCTCTGTTTGCCTCACACAGAGACGCAGGGATGCCATAACGTCTTGGCAATGACACATTAATAATTGGGACTGCTGCTTTTAGCAGGAGCTGTGTTTGCTTTCTGCAATGCGCCTGCTGCAGAGATCCAACACTTTCACTGCTGGACTGTTTTACGCATGGGCTATTTATACAGTGCCTGCTATTAATAGCTATCCCTCTCTCTCTCGCTCTCCCTCTCTCTCCCGCACACACACACAAACACACACACACACACACGCACACACGTCTCTGAGCTCCTACTGCAGGCCTGCCGCATGCCCTGTTCACACACGCATAAAGCCACTCACTGCAGCACGCTCCGTTCACACACACATAAAAACACACTGCGGCATGGTCTGTTCAGAAGCGCAGAAAGACACACGCTGCAACACAGGGTAATTAAGAAACGACGAAAAGAAAGAATAAAGAGGAGAGCGTTAAATAGCACCATGTGATCTGCTTTGCTTTGAATATTGTCTCCAAGTGAGAACAGTGAGGAATCGGGTGTCCCACTGAGAGCGCTTTATTACCCACAGGCCTCTCTGTGCTTCAGAGCTCGCAGCTCACTTTTGAGGCTTTACTCCTCCATGACCTCCATATCTTCATTTCCCATGTGGGTATGAGGTTACCTTTGTTTGCAAGTAAGGAGATCCTGCATGATCAACAAGATCCGATACTTACACATCATCAGTCACAACGCTCTGTCAAGTCTGTGGTCCAACAAATGCAACACAAAGCCTTTAATCCAATTCAGCACTTTATTTTCCTGAGGAATGATTTGAAGCACATACGCCAGTGCAAAGTAGCTTTGAGCTTTAAATGAGCAGCCTGAGGCTCAAACAGTGAAAACATCTTCCTCTGAGTGTGATCAGAGCACCAGGATCACCCAGATTCATGATCAGGACCAAGTTTTTAAAAGTAGAATACTTTTTTTTTTAACAATGGTTTAAATTCAACCAAACCTGTTTTCTTCTTCCAAGACTCATGCTTAGCACGTGGTGCATCCGTGTAACATTTTTCAGTGGAATATTTAAAATGTTAGTGTTTGGTTTTCAGTGCTGATCCTTTCTGGTTTGTATCCTGCCACTGGGGAAGAGAGCATTGTCTCTCAGATCGTACGTTCTCTCTAAAAGGTCAACTGTTAAAACGTTTCTGGTCTGTAGGTCTTTTTTATTTGCCATTGATGCAAAGTGGCAGAAAAAAATAACAAATCCTTAATTGTACTACAACATTATACAATAAAAACCAATGGCTTTCACTGCTCACTAAAATTACCTGATAGTTCAAAATGAAACGTCCCCTAATCTTGGAGCAGCTTCGAATACATTTTGTTCTTTATTACAAATCATATCACTAGCGTCATAATTTGAATGCAAATTTGTATCTTTGAAAATAAACGTATCTTTTGATGAATCTCAGAATTGACTTTGGTATGTTCCCCCTTCTGCTGTAATGATAGCTGTATTCTCCACAGACTGACTCCCAATCTGAAGTTCCACCATGGCAGCTTGGAACTGGCAACCTTTTGGATCTCCATCCAGAGCCTAAGGCACCGAGTTCTGATATCTGCATAACAACATGGTGATTTTACTGTATGGTCTAACAGTGCATCAAGCAGGAATTTGGAACAGGATAAGGCCGTTGCAAAATGCATTTGTTTTTGCTCTCTTTCTGCCATCTAGTGGAAAATTGAAAATTCACATGTATGACAATCACATATAGCTTTTGGTTTGCTCTCGTATACAGTTGGTTTAAAAGTTAGAACAGTGACTTGTAAGAAAAATGATTTACCACGGAAAGATTATAAAAACAGACATTATAAAAAAAGGGGGAAATTCTAGGATAAATGAAGAATTGTAGCAAAGAAAGAATAAAAGAAAAAAAGAAAGAATGAAGGAAAGAAAACCAACAAAGACAGATAAAGCAAGAAAGGGATAGATGGAAATAAAGAAAGAAAGAAAGAGATTTCCAGGTGATGAGCTCTGATTTAGATAAAAGCCTCTTAATTAATGGTAACGTGATGATCACAGAAGGTCACAGAAGGTCAGAAGACTGAAAACTGAAAGGAATGCCCATATGTCTTCTGTTTTATTCCAGCAGCTATGGAGTGAGATGCCTTTTCAAGAAAACACAAAAAGAATAAAGCAGTGAAATTTTACTCAAATGTTTAAAAGTCAGAGAAGCTGAAAATAAAATGTACTCAAGAGTCAAGAGCTTCAAGTTTCTTGTTTTCTTCCAAGTCAAGAGGGGAAGTGGTAAAGAAATATGAAGAGATAATGATTGAGGTATTCCAAAATTCATTCCTTCAGTTCAAATTTTGTTTCAATATATTTATATGTACAAAATTTTCAAAACTTAAAAAAAGCTACTGTTCCTCATTTCAACCCTGATAAGTATGGTATGGTATGGTATGGTATGGTATGGTTTGGTAAGGTTTGGTATGGTATGGTATGGTTTGGTTTGGTATGGTATGGTAAGGTATGGTATGGTATGGTATGGTATGGTTTGGTATGGTATGGTATGGTATGGTTTGGTATGGTATGGTATGGTATGGTAAGGTATGGTTTGGTATGGTATGGTATGGTATGGTATGGTATGGTATGGTATAGTATGGTATGGTATGGTATGGTTTGGTATGGTATGGTATGGTATGGTATGGTAAGGTATGGTTTGG
>JAUZST010011869.1:0-11708 GCA_034779995.1 Parotocinclus haroldoi
GTTTAAATCCCACTTCTGTCAAGCTGCCACTGTTGAGCAAGACCCTTAACTCTTTGACGACCAAGGGACACATTTGTCCTATACATTTAAATGCAAGTAAAACAACCTAGAGGAGTTACATTTGTATAAAACTGCTCAATAGGTCACTGAATTTATAGAAATAAGGCTGGTTTCTATAGTTTCGTTGTCAGATTGAAACTGAAATGATGTGCGTACAATCCTTACGGTCCTGAAAGGGTTAACATACAATTGCTTGGATTGTTAGAGTATATCAATCGATCTGGATAAAGGAGTTTGCTGAATGACTGAATTTAAATGTACAGGTCGTCTCCAGTTAATCACGGGAATACTTTCTGACAAATTCATCTTAAACTGTACATATACACATACATACTGTACAGTATACAGAATACTTTAAACATGCCTAAAACACTTACGTTAAATTACAGTGGGGCAAAATCATCAGTATGAGGCTTATTTTATAATGAAAGCTTTGAATATTGTATGTATAATTTATTGAAGACTGTTTAGAAAGTGACAAACAAAAACGATCGCATCGCCGGGTGTTCATGGTTTGTTTGACTCCCTTGTGCACTGCCATTATTTAGCACAGGAGCAAATTGTATTGTGTATCATTTGCCCCAGGGGAAAATGGAAATTAAAAATTCCGAGTACATGTATATGGCAATGCTTACATAAATAAGGGGAGATAATAAAATGAATATGAAGATGATCCAACAAGAACTGCTGGACAACCTGATCCTGTCCATACCCCATCACTCCCTGTATGTTTTTTACACTCTTGGGTGACCATACACTTTAACAGTCTCGTACAGTTTAACATGCTTCTGTTCACCCCCATGAATATAACACTTATATTCCCTAATCCCTAATCATCACTGAGTTGAAATCTTATTTGCATAAGCGACTTTCTTTGACTTTCATTTGCTTTTCTAATGATCTTGTTTAATGAAATGAAATCTTTCTTATTTGAATCTCTTCATATTCATTTTGAAATATCCCCTCATTTTTGTGAGCAGTGAATTTGATTCCTGGCATTAAGTTGGACCATCGTAAAACGGAGACTACCTGTAAAAGCAAAACAATACAGATACTTTTCTTGTGGGATGCTAAGACATGGGGCCATCCTCTCCATCCTCTATGGGGCTATTGCCATATGTTGCTTTGCAGCTTTTGTAAATGAACATTATATAATTATATACATTACTGTGCTGAAGTCCACTATTCGATCTGTTGTTTTCGAAATTGCATAATGACCATATATAACTTTGCATTGTCACTCCATAATACTTTTTTTCCACTGATCTTATCTTTCGCGATCTTCGTGGGCTTTAGTATATCTTAGCCTTTTAACCATGCTACCTGTCTGAAAAAGTCTCTATGCTGCGACCCTGCCTTTGCTCAAGTGTATGGGGAGGTCACACCAAATACCTGTAACCTACAAAGGCTGTTTATTTCTGATTTGTAATACTGCATCCAGAGTTTCTCACTGCTATTGCTCACTGCTAATGTAATGGTGGCCTAAGACTTTTGTACAGTACTTCTGAGTTCTGAGTATTACGGTTATATAGTCGTACCTGGAAAAGAAAGTGAAATCATGTCACAGTGCTTCTGTTCAGTTCATAGTTGCTGCTTGGCGACTATATTTACCAATGTTTGTGTTCATTACGAATTTTGTGTGGTGCAACCCATCCCAGACACTTTGTTAAGTTACTTAATCTTTCTATTACATTTACATTTGCGGCGTTTGGCAGATGCCCTTATCCAGAGCGACTTGCAGCTAATCACCGATTAGAGTCTTACAATTCAAACAATGGTGAGTTGGGTACTTAAACAAGACCTATAACCCCCCATTGCTTGAATTGTAAGACTGTAACAATTTTAAGTCGCTCTGGATAAGGGAGTGTGATAAATGCTGTAAATGTAAATCTTAATGACTGAAATCACCCCATAATTTACAACATCCACTTGAAGACCAAAGGAGATCAAGGATTGCCGATGGTCATGGATCTTCTTCCACAGCTAGAGACCTAAAATCCAATAATTTATGGGACATTTGACAATGCCATTGCAGGAAACAGGGGGAACATACAAAATACCAGTAAATGCTGATATTTATTAACAAAACCCAACTAAAAGGTGCCGTGAGTACTCAAACTTGGATCACTGCAAAGTATGTAGTGTTGAATTGACAAACCCATTTAATTCGTAAAACGAATTGCTTTACTTTTTGAAAATTGCGTAGAAGTAAAGATCTTTTGGCCACGTTGCCCTCATGTATAGCCTGTGAACTCTTAATTGTTTGCGAACCATTGGCGTATTTAAACCAAGCTAAACGAGAGGTTGTTTTTTATTTCTCTGTCAGAGAAATGTTTGTAAAAATAGTTTCATTTCACAACTTGCCCAGCAGTACGAAAATAACGTGGCTTGTTTGTTATTTTGTGCCCTGGACGGCCTGTGTTCACGAGAAGCCTGTCATCTCATATTACTGACCACATGCTAGTTTACCAAGTGTCCTGTCACATTTCAACTCCTGTCTTCTGCTAGAGAGCTAACCAGTCTCTGTGCTTGCTTCTCTGCTCTAACTTAAACACGAGTTCCTAAATGTTAGATTATTAGAGCCCCAGTGTCTGATCACTATTCTGTGTCTTTGGTGTCTTCCGATCGTCCCGTACGTCTAAATGTGGGTATTTTTGCCTCTTGCGTGTCTCTGTTTTTACACGCTGTTGACCGTCCTCTTCCGTTTGTCAGTGTGTGTGACCAAGAGCCTCTCCTGTCTGTCTGTGCAGCATAAGCTGAAGTCTTCACAGAAGGACAAAGTACGTCAGTTCATGTCCTTCACGCAAGCGGGAGAGAAGACGGCTGTGTACTGCCTCACTCAGAATGATTGGAAACTAGAGGTGGCCACTGATAACTACTTCCAGAACCCGGATCTGTACTTTAAGGAATCCATGAAAACCTCAGTAGATAGAAAGAAGCTCGAGCAGCTCTACAACAGATATAAAGGTAAGTTCACACACCCTTGTCACATATATTGATACTAGGGGTGGGTAATGAAACCCGGTTCCAATTCCAAAAGTGTTCCAAAAAAAAAAAAAAAAAAGAACATCGATTACGCTTCATGGTTTCTCCTAACACATTTCATGCTTTAAAAATACACAGGGGCACCTCTCTGCCACGACCAGTGTGTCATATAAACATGTACCTCATCACTTAGTTTGGTTTTGATATGCTCGATAGAGCTGTTACGGAAAATGGGAACTCCAAGGGTTTTGCTACACTTTTAGAGAAAAAGAAAAGGCTAAATGTAGTATTTGTGGAAAGCTGATCTGTTGTAGTGGAGGTAGCACCTCTAACATGGCAAAACATAAACCAAAGACCAAAACCAAAGAAGAAGCAGTTGCACAAAGCCAGAGTTCAAATTCCACTAGTGAGTAATCTCTACTGAAATGACACACCTGTGATCCAAAAGGATGCTTTTATGCTAAAGTTAAGCATTTTCTTCACATTGATCTTCAGTAGTAAAGATTACTTGTTGCCAGTGATTTAGTACGTTGAGCCTCGTTAAGCCTTTTACTTACAATAGGATTAAATGGGAAGGAAAAACATACAGGTAAAATGATTTTGAAGCTCAAGTATAAAAAAAGATATTCCTTATGCTTCCTTAAGTTCCATATGTGCCTGGGTTTCAGCAGGAGGGTGAGTTCAGTGAATTTAGCGTCTTTGCTTGTACTTGAGCTTTTCTACTAATTCCACTAAAAGGCTCTTATTAAGGCTGTAATAAATTACAGTTTGGGAAAGTTTTCAGTGATTGACATCATTATTTAGAAATTGGTTTAATACGCTCTCACTTCTAATTGTGGGACTGCGGTAGCCTAGCGTTTAAGGTGCTGGACTCTGGACCTGATGGTCCTGGGTTCAAATCCCACCTCTGCCAACTTACCACAGTTGGGTCCTTAAGCAAGGCCCCACTATTGCTTGAATTGTAAGACTGTATAAGTTGTAAGTCACTCTGGATAAGGGCGTCTGCTAAATGCCGTAAATGTAATTGTCGGACATAAAGAAAATCGGAGTGGCCAAGATAGGAATTTGCCAGGCATTATAGTGCTTACAAAAAATAGAGGATATTTCAAAATGAATGTGAAGCAATTAAAAAAGAAGCTTTTGATTTTATTCCATTAAACTAGATAATCAGAAAAGCAAATGAAAAGTCAATGAAAGTTGAGATATGTTGAGAAAAATGAGATATATTCATGGGGTGAACAGAAGCATTTTAAACTGGGTGAGAGTCACCGTTATGGAATCAAAGCTTGAAATCGATCACCAGAATTGGAACCGGAAACGATAACATACACACTGGTTTAAGAGATTGAATACGCCGTCTTTGAATAATACTAAATCGAAGGTTTTGTCCTCTCTCAGATCCTCAGGATGAGAATAAGATCGGCATCGATGGAATCCAACAGTTTTGTGACGACCTCAATCTGGACCCAGCTAGCATAAGTGTTCTGGTAGTAGCGTGGAAGTTCAGAGCAGCGACGCAATGCGAGTTCAGCAGGAAAGAGTTCCTTGATGGCATGACAGAATTAGGGTGAGCTGCACTGTCATTACGCGGTCATTTAAACTTAGTTATACACCAATCAACCAAACCATTAAAAGCACATACAGATCGATTAACAAAATGCCTTTAAAGAAATTCCGTTCATTATTTCATCATCTGCAAAGTAACAGTTTAGCTGAATAACAAGATTATAACAAACTTCGGGAGTCAATCCTGTACGTCCTCGATCTAAATACTTACACTGTTGTTTTTGTATTGTTTTGACTTGAATGCCTCTCCTTACTTTTTCCTTTAATGTCATTTCAATTGACGTTATTATTAAGCAAAAATGAATATATTATTAACAGGAGTAAGCCAGTACAATGTGAGACTTTTACAATCACGTTTTTGAAGGACACAAAGTAATTAATACTTACTAGAGATCGATCGATCGATCAATCAGCAGCTGACCAGAATTGGCCATTTTTCAGTATAATAATCTAAATCTTTCAGTGTAAACTAATCAGTCTCAGAACCGATTCTGTGCCGGGCACATTTAGCATGCAGTTGTGCACATGTGATCCTGACAGTGGCACAGAAAACCACACACACACAGCGGTTAGTACCTTGACTAACGTTAATTCTGAATTGTTAAACTGGACGTGAGTGTCACACATTGACTGTTCAGTAGGGCGTATGGTCACCCAAGACTGTAAAATCACACAGTGTTGGAGTTGACAGTGATGGAGCCAGATTGTCCAGCAGCTCCTGCGGGATCCTCTTTGAATTAGTTTTGAAATATCCCCAGATATTTGTGAACAGTGTACGGAATCGGAATCGGCCCAGAAAATTGCTGTGTATCTCTGGTACCTAATTATCATTCGTTATCATTATCCCAGAACATTTCAAGCTATGCATTTGTTTTACAAAATTGCAAACTCTATCTCACTGTCAACAGTAGGCTGAGGAGGGTGAACAGGGTGATGGCACCCAAGGCTCATCCGAATGGACAGAAGAGGTACAAGTCACAGAAATATTTAATGCTGGTTACAGAACGCACCGTGCAGCGCCCCCTACTGAGTGCGACTATGCCTAGTCTGCTCACCACTCCAAACCACTGTCCAACTTCAAAAGTGCCTACAATGAGCATGCAAGGGTCAGTAGTGGACCTGGTGAGGTTCTTGCATCTGGATGCACTTTGTGAAGCATGAGAGTATGTATAAGAGTGGCCGTGTGTAATTATCTGGGTGATGTTCTGCTGGGAAACCCCGGGTCTAGTATTCATGTAGATGCTACTTTTAATGGCGACCTAAACATGGTTAAGGACAGGGCGATTTGAATGTTGTGCCTACAGGGCGATTTGAATGTTGTGCCTGATTGATCTTGGAACTTTAAACACGATATCACTCTCTTTAAAACAGACTGTTTAGATGATGAGAATCTCCTTGTCTCGATGCCATCAGTCTGAATAATTGTGATATTGCTGCTCAAGTTAAAATATATTACCAGAATTGATCTATGTTTCCTGATGAGAGTCCCTTTTGTTGGACAGCAGCAGTCCATCGACCCACCACTATAGTGACCAGGGTTGAATCCCAGCAGTACCTTCCAGCCAGGTCTGATTTCACACACCGACAGAATTGGCTATGCCCGAGGGAGACAGGGCCTGTCAGGTGATCATCTCTCAGCACTTTAACAACTGATGGTGCAACACCTGAGCTACTGAACTACTGACCTGAAAGTCTAGTACCATCTCTACCAAGCAGTCACTGCTGAGCCTTAAGCAAGACATTTATACTGGGAATGCCCCATGTAAGATTGTATCAGTTGCTATTGATCTGGATAAGGGCATCTGCCATATGACTCAATGTAAACAGAAACCCCTTCCTGCTCTGACATTTACTGGCATCCCCTTTTGCTTTCGCCCGGTGTTCTCTGTCACGGCAAACCCCCTGCCAAAGGTTAAAGGTGAATCTAAATGAAAACATAGAGAAGTACTTGGGGTAGACTGGTTTGGAGAGAAATATCACTTTAATGCTTTTGCTAAAGATGTCTATGGCTGGATATGAAATAAACCTCCTTGTCTTTTCCTCTAGGTGTGACAGTCCAGAGAAACTCCGTGCTCTGCTTCCTCGATTGGAACAGGAACTAAAAGACAGCGGGAAATTTAAGGACTTCTACCAGTTTACATTCAATTTTGCCAAAAATCCTGGACAGAAAGGATTAGGTAATGCTTACACAGGAAAGAACACAACAACTGTGTATAGTTTTGGTTGAGATCTAAGTTCCTTTTCTGTTTTGCTCCGGATTGTAGATTTAGAGATGGCAGTCGCTTACTGGAACCTGGTTCTGACAGGCCGCTTCAAGTTTCTCGACCTCTGGAACAAATTTTTACTGGTAAGTTCTTTCACAGTGCATCAAATTATATTTTATTAGACAGTTTAATGGTAGAGTACAGGTACTCCCTATATTACAGTGGTCTGAATTATGACTTTACGATCCGAATCGGATAATACACATTTAGCAGAAACCATACTAATTATGAATTTCGATATTTCCTGGGCGCACCATAAGCAGTGCGATACTTTTCTGCACTCTTCTGCGCTAAAAGTGGAACTCAGCAGTGTTTGACGGAGGAAGGTGACATGGCGGGAGCAATAGTGTAGTGAGGAAAAGCCGTGGTCTTGAAAACAATCAGAATTATTCAATAAATTACATTATATATTTAACCCTTCACTAAAAAGCTTAGTTTGTGTTAATTATTTTGCTCAGTTGTTATTTAAGTGTCAAGTTCAAGGTAGTCTACGCTCTAATATATATGTATATATCCCCATTGTAAATTGTCCATAAAAATCCCCATAAAATTTAATTCAAGTTTAATTTAAGTTTTCACAGCTAGTAAATGTGAGAAATTGAGAAATTTCTGTTTAATAAACATGCGGTGCATAATTTCTGTACGTTCTGAACTTGCTGTACCTAGTAGTTTAGAGAAATCTACAGAACACTTAACCATTTTATATACAGTACTTTAATTTTCTTTAAGTAATTATCTCATTTTCTTTTTCGGCTCTACAGGAGCATCATAAACGATCAATTCCCAGAGACACCTGGAACTTGCTTCTGGATTTTGGCAACATGATTGCAGATGACATGTCAAATTATGATGAAGAAGGTGAGTGTGGATGCTCGGATGCTTGGATTTGTTTCTCTGCTCCTTTTAACATCAAATCAGGAGCACCAGTGCTTCGTACCTTAGAAACCTGTCCTGGCCTTAAGCAGGGCTGATTGTGTGTCCGTGTCACACATAATTTGCCTGGCAGGCACCGTCAATACTTTGTACTGTGCAAAAGTCTTAGGCCACCTTTAGAGTTTTAACGTTGCCAGAATGACCATGACATATTTTGATGAAAATAAAATAATTTCCCTAATTCAAAATGAAATATCCACTAATATTTGTGAGCAGTATATAACATATTGTCGACAATTGGTCCCAAAACTTGAATTTGTCACTCCAAAATCCTCTTTTCCACTGATCTTCATTCCAAGCGTAGTGCACTTTAGCATATCCTTGCCTTTTCAACCTGTTCACCTTCTGAAAAAGTGGTTTCTGCGCTGTTACCCTTTTAAAAAATTTAAAGCTTCTTCGAACTGGTCAGCTTGGCACCCTGACGAAGCTGCTATTGCTTAAGAATAAGGAAAGGTCACACAGTATTTGCCACTATAGTCTACAGGTTCTGTTTTTTTCCCCTTAATGTGTTTCTGCTGCATATAAATGTCCTATACTTTTGGCTATAGTCTATTAAACAGACTGAGAAATAATTATATAATGGTCGTTACGACGTTGAAAAAACGATGCTACATTTAATCTAATAGTGGCATAAGACTTTTGCACTGTACCGTAAGTTTGCTCGACTGACACACCATTTACAACGAACTGTCATAAACCTGATGTTCACATTTACAGTGGGTAACCATGTGCCTCTTGCTTTATCGTAGGAGCATGGCCGGTACTCATAGACGACTTTGTGGAATTTGCTCGACCAATCGTGACTGGATCAAAGCGTAAAAGTGTATAGATCCGGTTGTGCTGTTTTACAGAGTGGGTCACCGTTGCCTCACTGACTTCAGCTTTTTTTAAAAGACTTAAATGGAATAAAACGCGAAAGGAAAAAAGGAGAAACATTTGAAACCGGCCGGCGTCATGAAGGGGGGAAATGGAGTAGCCCCAAGCAGTACAAGAGAGATGGAGAACAGATGAAAGTGGGATGCTCAAGATTTCTTTTCGAGCTGTCACGTGCATACTGTCAGCGACTGCTGCTGACAAACTAATGCTGACCTGAATCCATGAGGAAGCCTGGGAAGCTCCACAAATCCGGTACCTCGTCATTATTGGAGGCAGTATCTCACACACACATACACACACACACACACACACACACACCTGCCCTGTTCACACACCAAACCATTCGACACTAGGAGAGCACACACATGTTTCTTTTTTCCCTGTGTGTACTTGCTGTAGGACTTAACACTTAAAGCTGGAGCTTCCCTGGGATAGAGCAACACGCAGCTCACACCACCAGCACTCATGTTGCTGTTGTAAAAATACTGTAGCGGTATGTACAGAAATAAGTATTATAAATAAACAATATTTTATAAAAAAAATTTAACAGAAGGCATTTATAAACGTGCGGATGCAGGTTCGCGCAAATGAACAATTGTCTCTTCAATGCCTCAATATTACGTCTGGATTCATTTTAAACCACATATCACACTAACATCTGCTCTCTTGCAGAATAAGGTGTGACGGCAATGCCATTCAGTATTTCTCACTATTGTTTATTTGCCAGGTTTATGTGTGAAATAAATTATTGAATCAAAATAAATTTGAATTGCCTTCCCCCCCCTCTCTGTTTCATGATCGTTTTTGAAATTTTGATCATTTAAGTTCACATGGTGCACGGATTGGACAGCGATCCTAACACCCCATCTGGGGCGGCATGATGCACTTCGTGGTTAGCGCAGTCGCCTCGCAGCTTCACAGAACCCTGGTTCGATCCCCACCTCAGACTCTGCCTTTGTGGAGTTTTCATGTCCCCTCTGTGTCTCTCGGTGTGGGTTTACTCCTGATACTCTGGTTTCCTCCCACATCTCAAAGATACGTGTTCTTTTAATTGGTTTGTGGCTTATAATAGCCTGGGGTCCCTTAAATAATAATAGATGGATGGAGGGATACTTGATTAATCCTGGAGGAAAGTAAAGTCTCAGTAACAAATTGCGTACAACAATCTATAAAACACGCAACACTCAGAAATCAGGACACAGGATTACAAAAGGACCCAAAAGTACATATAGGTGTTGTCGCGGCTAAATTGAATTACAAATGACTCACAATTATAACTAATAAAGTGGGCTGTAGTGAGATAAAATAAAAAGGTGCGAATGTGCCTGTCGGTCTATGCGCACCCGGGTCACATATCTATACGTGTACATGTACCACGATTTTGTTACAGTCAGCAATCTGTTGCTCCCTGCCTCCCCTGCATAGAATTAAACATCTTAATGGCTTTGGGGAGTGTCTAGAGCAGTTCTGTGACAGGAGTCTTCCTCTAAACATACTTCGTTGTTTCTGAAAAGTTGTGCGTAGCAGATGGTTTTGATTGTCCATAATGGAAAGCATTTTGCACAGAGTTCTTTTGTGTCACAGTTATAAGTGATTCCAACAACCCCTGCAGCTCTTCTAACCAGTTTGTCCAACCACGTTTGATCCCTTTTCTTAATGCTGCCTTACCAGCACACCACAGCATACAGAGAGTTCTAGCAACCACAGATTGATAAAACATCTGCAGACGTTTCCCAAATATCTTGAAGGACCCCAGCCTTCTGAGAAAATAAAGTTGTCTTTGGGTATATGTAGTCTGTTCTCTGAGAAAATGAAAACCACAATTCTCACAGTGCAATTCCCCACCTTCTCCAACTGCAGGGGGTCAGTAACTTGCTTAGTCTGATTAAATAAAGGAGCAATCCTTCCATGGTCTTTATTATGTGTGAAGTTAGTGCAGCAGGCCTGAAGTCATTAAGGACAAAAAATCATGAAGCATATTGGGCCCCACATCAGAGACAGAATCACTTATTTGCCAAGTATAAGGAATTACTCTTGGTGCAGGTGTCAACAAAACGTTCAATCAAACAAAACATAGAAATGAAATCTAATGTAGTGTTGGTGGATTAACCGTACAGTTGACTCTCAGTCACCCACTCAAAAACTTAGTTCAGGGGTCTTCACCTAATACTCTTTATACAGCACTGTATAACTTGCTCATTCTTAAGCCATGGTTATGGAAGGTGTATTCCAGAGATCAGCAAGTAATTAAACTGTATTTTGTAATGAGAAAGTATTCCATGAAAATAGAATTGTTAGCAGCAAAGGGGTAACTTGTCGGAACGAATCACTGTCGTTTTTAACAGCGGGAATGAGGCGCCATCTGCTGGTGTGTACAGCACATTACTTTACCAAATTAGATATTGCTGAGGTGACTGGGACTTTATTAAAAATTAGTACATAGGGTTCACTTACAATTATAGACATGCACCATTTTACAGGCCACTATGCCTACACTGAATCTATATCGAGGTCAGCTTTTACAAACATATGCTTGTTTGTAAAGGTATACATGTTTTTTTCATAAGAGCTTTACACAAAATAAGATTCTGTTCTATAAAGGGAATAAGTGCTGATATGAAGACTTACAGAAACAATTTTAATCAATTTTGATCCCGCCCCGATGTGGTCCGATTAACCAGATTCGACTGTATTATAATAAACTGATAATGTTGATAATATTAACATATAAAGCAATAATGTGGTGGAAATTAGAAATTAAATATAAATAAATCAAAATGACTATATTTCTATTTGTATTTTGTATTCTAAATACATTTTAAATAAAATTTCATTTTAAATACATTCAATGGACTAGTGAATGGATTATTATTATGATTATGATAATTATTAGAAGCACCTATGCCTCCTTTGACGAGAAGAATTCAGAAATCTGGATTCACTTGGGTCACTTTTTGGTTAAATTAGGCACTAACATCTAGACCCCCTAGTCAATGTTTACCCTGCCCCCCCCCCCCAAATAAA
>JAUZST010011870.1:0-11707 GCA_034779995.1 Parotocinclus haroldoi
GTCGTTTTTTGCACTTATGTCAAACTTGCTCCGCCAGAGGGCGCTGCAACACCACATTTAGCGATAACAAAACAGTTTATACGTACTGTTCAGCTCGCTGATTGGCTGGCAAAACGGTTGGTCATCGGTTGGAAATCCATTGATACAGCCGCACGTTGAATTAGTGGTGACGTCACAAGATCCATATTGTACGCACTTGTCACATGGCCAGAAATATTGATCCTGACACGTGCACTGGTATGTGGCGTTATTCACGAG
Source organism: Parotocinclus haroldoi (assembly GCA_034779995.1). NCBI lineage: Eukaryota > Metazoa > Chordata > Actinopteri > Siluriformes > Loricariidae > Parotocinclus > Parotocinclus haroldoi. The sequence goes on from JAUZST010011870.1 coordinate 259, forward strand.
ACATACTGTGAAATAAGAGGCGGGTCAGGTATCAATAATGATTTGTTCTTAGTAGGAATTCAGTACTATACGCAGAACAGGTGACCCCAGAATCAAACTGCCTGACATACTAACACAAATTGACTTTCTCCTGATACCAGAACACTGCACTCGAACAGTATGATAATTTTTGAGACAATAGCTCAGAAACTCAACGAGTGAATGTGAACTAGTTTGTACAGTTATAGAATAGAGAGAATATACAGGAAACAAAAGCAGCACTACGTACAATAGGACAGGTACAAAACACAGTCTAAAGCTCGGTACAAAGTAGAGGAAAATCATCAATACAATATGATTACAAAAAAAGTCTCTAAACACATCAACCGAGTTAGGACGGAAGGTAGTCCAAACTAACGAGCATACAAACAGAATGGTTAGTTCGGTTAAATATTGGGGAGCGGCACAGAATTGGGGGTGGGGACGGGGACAGGGACGGGGATGGGGAGTCAAAAAAAGCATTGACACGTGACAGTATTCTGACTGAGTATTGAAAAATGTAGTGTTCTTGGGCGGCACAGTGGCCAAGTGTTTAGCAAGGCCACGACACAGTCCCAGAGATGCCCAATTAGATCCTGACCTCACACTCTGCCTGTGTGGAGTTTGCATCTCCTCGCCCTATCCATGTAGGCTTACTTTGGATACTCCTTCTACTACTGCTACGACTACTACTTTGGGTTTTTCACCACTTCCCAAAGACATTATGTTGGTTAAATGGCTGCTCTAAATTGAATGTCATGGAACCAGTAAGCAATAGGATATAAAAAGAGAACATACTGACGTTTATGAAGCGTAAATAGTATTGCAGCTCACCTGTTGTAATGTTCCAGCCACTGATTTCTGTCGTGTTGTCCAGTGATGAGGGAAGACTGCTCGACTGCAAGGTTGATCTGATTTGTTCTATTAAGATCACTTCTGAAACGTTCACCTCCACGATGACAATGTACTCCAGCAGGCCTGCACTGACTGATCATGGGATTTTACGTGTCAGATTTCAGATATAATACAGACATTCGCCAAATAGCGTTGACGATTCGGTAAGGTTATGATCCTATTTATTATGGTCATTATCCTAAATATCTCATCATCAAATGATCTTACTAGAAACGTTAGCCGTTGTAGTAGCAGATAAACTGATCACACAGCCGCTGGTGCAGAAAGTTTTATTAAACACAAACGTTTTTAAATGCATGCGGCATCAGCATGAGCAGACTGCTTGCTGATCGATATTCGTCTGTCCCTACGAATTATGCCTGAATTATGTTTACTGGAAATGCATATTAGCTTCCATTTAAGAATTATTTTCGGTCCGTGGTGGCAAGCTGACAGGCTGTGGGAGGGAAACAAGCAGAGCGTCTTTACAGTGCAGCCACCAGAGTTCAATGCGCTTGTCTCTCACAGTTTCTGCATGCATTCTTTCTTGCTTTATTCTGAAATAAATGCTTACGTCGTAAATGTGATGAACTGCCACTTAAATAAAGACTGTTAGGTGAAACAGCACTACAGTAAAATAAGATTTTCTAGTATATAGCATGGTTTAGTAAGATAACAAGGTGTTTGTTTATAAGGTGTGTGTTATGCGGCGCAGACTTGTACAAATTTTCGGACTTACCATCTCGTCTTTCTCTTAAATGATCCAGCTGTGCGTCTGTGAAACTAAACTGTAATCATTTAAAAAAAGGTTAGAAAACAACCCAGATTTACACAGATCCACCTTGGTGGATGTTTACTCCAGCCCTAATGCAAATCATACAGTCCCTCTAGCTTACAATAGTCAAATTCAAATATTTACCTCTATCATGTCCGGCATCCATTGTGATTTCACCAAAAAACACGTCAACAAGAGCAACAGAGCACTGAATCCAATGTAATAATGTGACTGTTTCTCTGTAAAATAAACGTGAGGGCCTGAAGTACAAGACATGGTAAAATTACAATACCAGACATATCAGATTCATAAACGCTATTTCTCATGTTTGTGCAGACACGGTACAAGTTCGGAATATCTCATATTCAGGTCATTGAGTACAATTGTGGCAGGAAGCCAAAAGCTCACAATGGCATTACTAGGCATATTTTAGAGGAATTTTCCACACCTAAACATGTTCTTGAGTTACTTTTTCCCTCCACTCTTGAAGTATCTTGGTTGACTTAATTTAGGCTCCTTTCCCTTTTTCAAAACAGGTAAAAATCGAACACTTGCTGGACACTTTTCACATCCTTAGAACAGAGTGATAACAATTCAAATCTATATAAGTTTAATAAGTGTCTACTGTTTTTAGGTGATTTTATTTACAGCTTTTTTCCAGCGAGAGTGTTGCTTATGTAACCCTGCACAGATATGTGCATGTGTGTAATCTGTTAATCTGTTAATTATCATTAAAACCCTGATTGTTCAGTGAAAACAACAGTCAGTAAACCATGAACGATGCAGACTTTTTGACGCAGAACTCTGCTACCTCATAACTTTCTTACTCTATAAAGTAGAGACGTTCTCAACAACTCTGAAAATAAAGTCGGACACTCTTGCATCTAAAGAGGAGTTTTTAGTCACAGACGATGATTTTACAAAATACCTAAAACCTTACACGTTCACTATTTTTTAATAAGACTCACTATGAATTATTACTTACTACTCATTTTAAAATAATTTCCCAATACTATATAAAAAAAACAGTACTGTGCAAAAAGTTTTAACAATGTTGTTAATGTTTACACCCAAATAATCATCTTTAGCTTTAAGTTTTAGCATATTTTAGTATTTTCACCCTTGTCCTCTTTTGAAAAACTGGTTTTTGGCTGCTACCTTTAAAAAACATTTCTGATCAATCTTCTTCAACTTGTGAACTAGTGAACTTGGCATCCATTTGGGCATTTTCTGGGCTTTTTTTCTCCAGTTTTTAAAACTGCAAACATAGTTCCTGTGTTTTCTGGTTTTGTTGTAATAGAGTGACTGAGAATTTATATATGGTAATTATGATTTTGGTTATATTTGTAGCAATATATATATATATATATATATATATATACCCACCAAAATGAGGAGATATGACAATAAGAAATAGAGTAACATTATGATGAGCCAAACTTGTCTAAGAAAGATATTCTGGGTTACAAAATGTTTGCTCTGGATGGATGTCTGCATTTCTTTGATTAGATCTGTGCCTGATCTAAGCTATGATGAGATCGGCTGTACAAAGATTTTCATTGTTAGCCCCACCCTAACCACAAATGTCTAAAGATGTTCCTTGTTTGCCACAGATCACATTTCTTACTGAAACGCAGTAAGGAGTGAGAAAAAGTTCGGCTTTCCAGAACTCAGGAAAGTCTAGAAAAGTGAAAACATCCACCTAAAAACAACACCATTCATTCACACCTTTTAATCAGTGATTTGAGGTATTTTAGTTGTATCCAGCACCTAGTTGTGCACTCTGCCTTTATAAACATCAGCAAAAGAATGGGTCGAAACTGGAGAATGGTACTGTTACAAGGTTGCCCAGTGTTCAGGGGCAAAGTTTATAAAAGGTACCAATCAACGCTCTGCTGACCCAATAACTGCAAAGTGCCAAAGTTCCAAGCATATAAATCCTAAACTAAAACACACAAACACACACACTCTCCATCTTTCAATTGCACAAATAACATGAATATGGTTACAAATCATACCAAATATGGACAAAAACTGTTGCTATACCTACCTATAGTTTACACTGTTTATATTTAACAATGGACATATCTGCACCTTTCTGCTTACACTATCAGTGGACTATCTGCACTGGTATTTTGGATTTATTATTTAGTTATGTATAGTGTATTTTTGGTTTCTGTATTTATTTTATGTTTGTTTTCCGGTATTGGACATGCTGCACACTTTATGCACTTTATGTTGTTTTATGTAGCACCGTGGTCCTGGAGGAACGTTGTTTCATTTCACTGTTTTGTTTGCTTCTCTATCTATCGGGAGGCTGGGTTTGGTGAATGCCAGGAGAACCTTACCTGCCTGGCTGCACTGGGCCAATCATTTTGAGTGGGCTTGTTTTCCAGGCAACTTATTTCCAGGGGTGAAGGGTGTAAGCTGTTATAAGTGCCCTGGGGATCAACTCCATATTAAGTGTGTAAGATCTGAATAAGAGCCTTTGCAGAAAACAATTATTCTGTTTAAGTTTAGTCTGATAAAATGTTTATTCTTTTAGTCTATGACTTGGCTTTGTATTACAGACAAACATGATAAAAATAGTCCTGCACTACAGCTTTGGTATGCAGGTTTCCCAACATGTGTGCATTTTACGTCAAAATGGAATGTGGAACAACAATACCTGTACTTTTAGAGGAAGAAAAATGTTATTTTATTGTCCCAAGCCAGGTTATGCGGCTACCGAAGCAAGTGATTCATGGTTCCTCATAGCTACACTCAAGCAAAATTCTTTCTTAGTGCTTACAAACAAAGATCTTACCTTTATTGCTCATTATGCTCAAGGAGGTTTTAAACCCGAACAGGAACAGTTCTCTGCAATACGAGAGACATTCAGACGTCAGCTTGCAAAGGAACTATTACATAATCTGTTCAGAAGTAAAGCATGGGCGTCATGCAGCAATACTGGAGAGTCACTGATCACTACTAAGATACCAGTTAAAAGGGCTGACACTTTAATTTAATATTTAGAATGATTCCCATCATAATGACATCAAGATAGCATCTTTTAATACGATGATTTAAAAAAATGACTCGCTGTCCTATTGAACTGGAATTCTACATGCTGCAGGAACTATGGTTTTATGAGCCACCTCCTGAAAGCAGCTATTAATAGGCTGGGTTCGAATCCCAGATGGGGCTGAGTTTAGAGTTTAGAATTGTTTAATTCACGACCTGATTACGAACACCTAGTGCCTCATTACTTAAGTGCGGGTTCTAGCGCTGTTTGTGGCCAGGTCGTCTCACTTCACTCGCACACCTGAACCGGCGCGCATGAACATCGCGACACACTGGACGTTCGCTCGGTCAGTATGGTCAGTTGGTAACATCCCGGGGCTATTAGTGCCGAAGGACGCGTATGGATGAAACCCCCGAGGTAATCTAGCGTTAGGGATAGATTGAGGGTTTCCCATTGTGTACCCGCTCGCTCCCAATCAAGCTGCACTCCAGCTGGCTGTGCGCTTCGATTGAGATGCATGGTTTTCTCGCGCTCGAGCTGACAATCGGCCCCTGACGCTTCGACGGATCTCGCGATTTATTCACGCAATCTCGCAATTTACTCCCTGACGTTCCGAAGTTCACCCCACCACGTGATTTCGGAGACGTCCCAAATCAGCGATTTATCATGCTTGATGCACGTTTGTCCCCTGGCACTTCAGCGTTTCCGTGATCAATTGGCATCCTGGCCAGCTGGAGAGGTTGGTGGTATAATGCATGCGACGCAGCTGCGCATATTTTTCCCCTTTTAGTTCCTTTTATCATGTAGAGCCTTTTTCCCACCTTTTCCCTTTTTTAAAGTCTTTAAATATTATTTCTCCTCTCCTGCATATTTGGGTCCAAACACCCAACAGCAACAAGCCGAAATATCCAGAGCATGGACGGTGATGACCTGTAAATAAGAGATCTAGAAACTAGATCTGATTCTCACGCTGCAGAAGTGCAGTATCTTATTTTGAATGCATTAATTCTAATACGATGTTCATTCAGCCAGTCAGACATTAATCAAATCATCCACACTTTCACACAGATTTAAAATAAATGCCATAAGAATAAATGTCCAGTGTAAAACAATCAACAATCAGCCTTAAAAAAACTTTTACCTACATGCCTTTATTCTGATGTACTTGTTTAATTAAGTTTAACTGCTTTTAAAACTTTTCTTTGTTAACTTTTATATCCCTTGAAGCCATAAAAGCAACGGGTTAACAAACCAATCCAGAACAAAAATCAAAGTTATTAATTACTATGTTTAACAATATGTTATATAATTATAAAAATGTCTTTTTGTAGCTGTAATTGGGAGACTCACCTATTCACGGAGCGCTCTGTTAATCTTCACCTACTTTACTGGAACTTTTTAGTTCTTTATGACAAGACACCTGAGACACAAAGCCTAGAAATGAATGTGATGTTCCACACTGGAGGAACCAGTTTCCTTACCTAGCTTTGTTTCCTCGTTCTATTGTGTGATTAACAGATGATTTCCAAAACCCATAACAGGAGCTTAGGATTCAGACATGACTTCATGCAAATTAGATTGACTCCAGGCCACAAAAAAAGTTTATACATACAATAACCGACCACTTTATTAGCTTCTTCGTGTTTTAGATTAAACAAGGTACTGGAAGCATTCCTAAGAGATTTGGGTCCGTATTGATGTGACAGCGTCACACGGTCGCTGCATATCAGCCACGAACAAATAAATGGTTAAGAAAAAGGTTTGAAATTGCCTTTGTTTTGCCATCAGAAGATGGTACACTGTGGGCATTAAGGGGTGTAACTGGTGAGAAACATTACTCAGCAGCAGCCTGTGGGTTCTAAACAAAGCTCAACTGGGATTAAGGGCTCAAAGTCACACCATTACAGTCACACCATTAAACCACCAAGTCTGACCCGACCATCCAAATCTTGAAGCAGAATCCACAACAATTTAGCTCTAACATCCATTTTCCCCTCATTCTTGACCAGGCGCCCGCAAAGAAAAACATAACGCTGCCACCGCCGTGCTTCACAGTAGCTATGGTGGTATTTTTTTGGCCAAGAGCTGTGTTTAGATTTGTTTGGTTTTCAATCCTAAAAGTTCAGTCTTGGACTCACCTGACTAAAGGGTTAACCTTTTGGGACAAGTCATCAGCAACTCAAGCTCCAGTTTCGTCCCTTCAACCCTGTTGAAAGCAGCTTCTTACCCATGCTCGACCCTTTATGTTTCTGTTAGAGCTGATGTGTAATGGGATCAGCCTGGTGGGAGATCTGGAAGGTGATTCCGGTGGTTAGTCTAAAGGGCTTGGTTACTTATGTGTTTTCTGGTTTGATTTGTAAAGATTATTGTCCAGAGTCGGATTTCTAGCACATTAGTCACATTTCTGCATGGCCCTGGTTGACATTAAATAACTAGATTTACCCTTTATAATAATAATAACTGATTTATTTTGTTTATGCTCCTACTGGGGACTCTTAGCAAACGTTTTCCGACTTGTGGTCTCAAGCAGTATACTCAAGCAGTGTATAAATACAGATGTGCTATAAACAACCAGTGTCTCTTTTATGTTCCAGCTGGGTAAATACGGGATACAAGAACTAACTAAAAACACTACATGTAGTAGATTCAAAACTCAAGGAGGTAAAAAACGACCATCACATACTCCTAACACTGTGCAAACTGTTCACAAAATAGCAAGTGTTCTAAATAACAAAGCTGAACAAGTCAAACATGGCATGGTTAAAGTTTGAAAGGTGAAAAAAATCCAGAAGTTCAGCAGTAGGGTACGCGAATTAGGATAAACAGAAATCTGGGCGCCGTCTGGTGGCTGTATATGATACTGCAAGCTTAAGGCTATGAACCACAGCTCTGAATATCCGTATAAAATAAATCAAAGGGACCGCTTTAGTACTGCACATACATGCCACTTTGTTGGTTATTTTCTGTTTCATTTAATGGCCTTCTGAAAAAATGAAGCCACTCTGCAGACCGTTGATGTTGGAATATCTAGGAGGGAAATAAATTCTCAAACGGACTTGTTCCTTGAGTTCAACAGGCTCTTTAAGAACGGCTCATTTATTCATTCATGCTTATAAGGGCAGTCTGCATGAACTGTGGTAACGGGACTGAACCAAACGTGAATTAAATCATTTAGAGGTGCGTCCTAATAGTTTTGTCCATAATATAATTAATATAATATAATTAATATAATAAACACAAAGAGAAATTTCCCATTGTTCACTGCATTATAACAACGTAAAGTAAACAATTCTGTATTTGCATTCGTGTTCAAAGATATGAGATTTTTCACAAATGTCAGATAATGCCATATAATGTTCTTAAACCTGTAATCTAGAGAACGACGCTTCATGATCACAGCAGAGGATCATTAACCCACTTCAACATCACTCTTAAAGGTGCTACAGGTTTATTTAAGTTTCTATAGAAGTGTACAAGTAGTTTGGGATTAAGACACTTTCAGACATAGGGATTCACCTGTGTGTTGTGTTAAACCGAACATTGTTCGAGGCATAATGGAATGAGGAAATGAAAGTAAGCCAAACAGGTTCACCTAGAGAGGGTCATTATTAGGCTTCTGTATATGCCAGCTATGACGTGTGATATTTGGGTTATCTTTAGTTAGGAAAATCTTTATCCTAAATTTCTTTAATGACAAGTGTATAATGCTTAAGGAAAGACGATATTTGGCTTCTAAAACATGAAATCGGAATTGAAGACTGACAAAATGTAAAAAAAGAAAAAAGAAATACCTATACGTAATGGGTTACTTATTAAGGTCCAACAAACACATTAACCCCGGGTCAGATTTCACATGCAAACATATTTTTTATTTAGCATGCCATTCATAATTGTATGAGTTTATTTAGGTCTAAGACGGAGACAAATAATACAAACATGGAAGTTATAAGCAAAATCAAAGATGAATCGTATTGATTTAAGCCTTTTCGCATGCATTTGTCCCACAATATCACTATAAACCATGCGTGTGTCTTTCACATTAGGATTAAGACAATATGTTTTACTAAAAATAACATGTTCTACTAAAAATAACATTTTTCTAGACATCTAAACTCTGTTCTCAGTCTGCATTAAACCAAAGAAAAAGCTTAGAAACAGTGCTTTAATGAATCAGTTCGTTATCTGGGAGAGCTTTGATAAAATTCAAAAAACAAAAACAACATCAGCTCTCGCTTATCAAACTCAGGGTTTTGTTTTGTGATAATAAATGAGTAATAAAACGCGAGCTCTGCATGTTTTATTACTCTCTGGCTGATAGAACTACTGGAACAAGACGATTTAATAAAATTAGTAAACCTGTTTAACCTGCTTTTGTCAAAACTTTAGTCTTTTGCCCTAGTTTGTTTTCTTCAGTGTTATCCAGAACAAGATCCAAGATTATTCATTGCTTTATATATTCCATTACATTACATTATAGTTTGAACCTCAAAATATTAAAGGTATATAATTTGAAACAATTTAGGGCACATAAAAACAGGATTTGTTAGCTGTCCCTGATCTTTTACATTACACTTTATAATGAAATATAAACATGAAAATGCATCAGAAAGTTTTTTTTGCATCATTGTGTCACTCCATATCCCATTTGTGGCTTTTTCAAAAAAAATCTATAATATTTTGCATTAAAATACATTTTAGTTGCACAATCCTGTTACACTGCCACTTCTGAAAATTAAGCAACATTCCACAAGTCACTTCATTTCCATTTCACTTCCAGAATTTTGCAGACTCCCTTATCCAGAGCGACTTACAAGTTTTACAGTCTTACAATTCAAGCAATCCTTGCTCAAGAACTCAACTGTGGCGGCGTGGCAGAGGTGGGATTTGAACCCTGGACCTTCTGGTTCATAGTCCAATACCTTAACCGCTAGGCTACCACAGTCACAGTCACTTGTTCCATGTGGACCATCTGAAGACCATGGGAAGTCCAAAAATGAGTTCTATAAATGAGTGTAAGACTGAGATTGGCCAGTGATAATTACGAAGAGACTATAGGGGAACAAAGAGATAGAGAGACATCTATACAATCTAGACTCTCTGTTATTATTTATTCATTAAATTACTCAGTTTATTTCTTACATTTATCATGGTTTGATTTGAAGATTTGGAGGTCAGGTCCCTTTTGCAGTCTTGGCTCTTCCAAGGTTTCCTTCATACAAAGCTTTTTCCTTTCCACTGTAGCCCCTAGGTTTGCTCAGTTCATAGAAGAGACGACACTTAGCTGCGTAATGGCTATATAAAAATATATCTGACTTTTCAATGAGTTTTCCAACGCTCACATTTTGGAATTATAATTCCAACTGAGTTGCGAGTTTTGAGTTTGGAAGCCAACCCGAACACATCTGGAGACATTGCAGATCAGACAATAGTTTTGTGGATCACTCTGTGCAGTGCTCCCTGCATTAGATGTTAAATTAACCACATGACTACAGGAAATAGAATCTAATTACAGCGGTGGTGTTGCATGTAACGTTAAATAGCAATTTACATCAGAATGTACATAAATGAAATGTCACTTATTCACCTTTTTATTTCAGTTTTAATATTTCAACTTACCATATAGCTGCATCTACAGACTGTGGTAAACCAGTTTCTCTAAATACTTTTGTTCCCCTTAATATGAAGTTTTTTTAGGGCATTAATCATTCTCAGAGTTAGTTGGCAGGTGGGGTCGTTAGGCTAGATTAATAATGTCCATTATCAGTGTGTCTGTCTTCAGTCTACATGAGTTTCATCGCTCATTACTTTATCGGAGTCGCCCGAAGAGTGAGGAAGAACATCAAGCACAGCTCTGCCTTCAGAAACGTTGTACATGTCTGCAAAAAGAGTGTATTGTTAGTGAAAACGGGCACTCATGCCAGAGATGTAACAGGCAAAGCCATTACTCCACCATCCCACCTCAACTGACATGACTTTACACAGTAGTACAGTGCCATAAACCACTCCTGCCGCCCACTATTTCACATGGAAACTGGCTATCTGGGTCAGATGATATTTAAAGCTAAAATACTTTTCTCACATTATTCTGGAACCACTATATTCAGTTGCTATGGACACCCCCTTTGTAAAGCCATGTGCCAAAGCAGTACCAATCAGAAAGAAGCCAAAAATGTATCTTACATCTATGCCTTAATTTTTGAAAAAAGTGTTGTCCTGACGATGGTCCTGTGCTCGTGCTCTGCAATATAAACATGTCAGGCATTGATTTGCTACACATCAATAAACTGACAGGACATGTACTGCTACATATATTATATAAAGTGCATATTTACCCGGGTGTGGTCAGAGCTTAGGTTACCGAGGGCCAGTCTTCCTGCCAAAGCTTCTCTAACCTGCGATAACAGAACACCAAAACTTACACTGCACACACTATAAAAAATCCTTTATACAGCATTGTGGAATGGTAACCGAGAGAACCTACCCTGGCATCCATTAATGTTCCAAACACCAAAATGAAGAGACCCTTCGAGGAGACAAATCAGAGTTTTGGTGATTTACCACATCAATCACAACTTAGAAATGAGAACCATTAACAAAGAAGGTACGTTATAGTAAGATTATTACCTGTAGTGAATTAAGGAAAGCAAACACCACGTGAATCCCAAAGTCATTTGACACCATGGTCCCGATGCCGAATCCCCACGTCAGACCGAAGAGAGGTGTTAAAACCCCCACACATTTCATAATGACCAGCAGGA
>JAUZST010011871.1:0-11707 GCA_034779995.1 Parotocinclus haroldoi
ATTTCAGTTTGTGTTTGTGTGCATGTCTGCATATCCTAGATCCTCAAACGGCTGAGCGATCTCGTTCACGTTGATGTTGATGTGGATTTGTCTATCACGTGCATGTGTGAACATGTGAGTTGGATTTGTGTTTGTAAGAGAATGGGTGTGTCCCTAACTGGGGTTTGACAGAGCTGCTGCTATTAGAATTCCCTGTAGTAATTCAACAAGTAGGAGTAAGTGAGAAGAACATGTGACTTGGGGCACTGTGTGTAGATACTGAGTCATTGTCCCGTATTTACTTAATAGCTACAGCAATAAAGGGATATTGTTATTTACAGAGCGCAAAGGTGCACTAAATCCACATGCTTCTCACAGCACTCACAGTGCATTATGGGAATATCCAGCTATTCTGAAAGCAGGACTATACGTATATGTAGGCATATGGAAATATTATCAGGAATGCAAAGTTTTTAGAGCTATCTGTTATATGGATGAAAGACTGTTTTCGTTCAGGATAAAAAAAAAATACTGATTTTGGATGAAATATTTCATGTCTTAAAATCTGTATATGCTTGTTTTTAAAAAAAAATATTGTCTAAATTTGTTTGAGCATGTTTTTTTTCCAAGAATCCCGAGTGAATTATTCGATTTTTAAATTAGATTAGATTATGAAATAATTTTGTAGCAAATTTCTGTAGCAAATTATTTGAATGTAACACTTGTTTATATCGTAACTATGGAAACAAAGGCTGACAGGGGAGCACATGAGAACAAAGTGACATTTTGATGTCTGGAGATGTGAATAATTCAGCACCACTACCATTGATTGCCATTATGGTACGTTACAGAAAATAATTAAATGTTCATTCATATATATATATATTGTATATTGTATATTTTATATATATATATATATATGATTTGTCTCTTTCTCTCTCTAGAGAAAAGAGATCACTATTTAATTACACATTTAAAGTCTATATACACTGTAAGCTATGTGTCCATCATTATGTCTGTACTTTCAAGAATGAAAAACATTATCTTGACAGAATTTAAACAAAACTGTTAATAATATTATTTTTCAGAAGTTATGTTGGCAACTTTATTAGGTACAACTGCTCAAATGCGTGTTAACGCTAATATCATATCAACCAACCACATGGTGGTAACTCGATGCACTTAAGCATGTTTACATGGTCAAGACAAACTGCTCAAGTCTAAGCAAAGCTTATAGGTATATAGGGCAGATGGGTGATTTAAATGCTAGTATTTCTGAAATTCTAATCTAATGGTATTTTCACACACAGCCAGCTTTAGGGTTTAGAGAAATATTGAGTATTACTGTTCCTTTAAGACCACAGTGTACACATTTTCTGATGGCTACTTTAAACAATGTGCAATAACATCGCTCAAATAATCTAAAACTGAGTTATTGAACATGAGTTCACTACTCAATCGACCTCCACAGTCACCAGATCCCTATCCAATAGATCACCTTTGGGATGTGATTTAATGGGAGATTCGCATCATGGATGTACAAAAAACTGTCAGTATGGACCAGAATCTCTGAGGAACGTTTCTAGCACTTGAATCTGTGGCATGAGGAATTAAGAGAGTTTTAAGGCAAAAATAGTTCCTAAAGTGTCTGGTTGGAGTATTTAACAGCAGAAAAAAAATAATATTGTAAAACCATGCTGGGATGAGATGGATCATAAGATTTTGCATACACTTGTGGCGTCTGTGCCAGTTCAAGTGCGTGCGGGTGTTACAACCAATGAGGGAAAATATCAATAAATTCAGAAAATTATAGATAACAGTGCAATTGGAAAATACATTGTATTAAGTATCATTTTCATGTAAAGTATCCCATGCACTGTTAATCATATGATTTATGACAAAGCTGAATCCCAAATTTAATTGTATTTGTAGAGCATAAAATCAAAGAAGAAAGGTTAAGGTAAAGTCTCTTTTTTTACAATGAATACAGTGTAAAACTGTATAATACAATTGATAAATGGTGAGGCAGATACTGTTCTGTTCATTATATACTATTATATATTGGTTTATGACAAGAATAGACGTTTTATAGGATGGAAATGATATAGTTTTGAAGCAATGAACAATGCACTATACAATTCTGAATACAAATGCAGTGTTCACAAAAAAGGGTGTATTTCAGTATGGGAGCTTTGATTTTGATCCCCTAATTTTTGTGATCCTAATTTTATCCCCCAATTTCATTGTACAGAAGTCATAAAATAAAATAATATTTACACACGAATATTACACACATATTCATGTGATTGAAGTGAATGAACCAATTATATTAAGTGACAATAGTATATAAGTATGTGGTGATGTTGTTATTGAGGGAGTCATGCTATCTTTCTTCGTTCAAGTGTAATGACTTACAGTCTCTCATCATGACTAATGTATGCTATTTACAGCTGCCCATATGTTGAGATATCATTTTATATGCAGATGCAAATGCAGCTGTAACTGAAAGCAATTCCTGTGAGTGTTATTGAGAGTAGAGGGAGGTAAAAGCCATGTTACTGATCAAAAGATTAACTGCTTACACATGTAGATTGCTGGTCAGAAGCAGGCTTGTTTTTGACTGACCCCTGGTGGCTTCAGTGTGTGACTGTAATCTGCCAGAATATACATATGGACCAAGGGAAAGTCTTACTCATTTGTATTTATGTTTAAATATATTTTAAGGCTCGCATGTCAATGCTTTGAGTAACAGGCTTCAGTTGGGATTGGGATGGGAAACTCGTTTTCTCTTTCCTGTAGACCAAGGTGTGGGCTCAGATGCACCTTTCGTAATTATTGAACACTTCATCATAAAATATTATTTTAAACCCCTCGGCTTACAATACTTTCAACTTATGATGAATTGGTCAGGATGCATCCCCATTGTAAATCGGATAGCAGCTTTATTTGTAATTAAAAACGCAGCATATATCTTTTTTAACATGCCTAGAGTAATAAAAGCGTGCCATGTCACTGTCACCTCTGGTTTGCTTAATTGTAGTCTAGACATGCAGTGCCACCCAAAAATCTGAGACAATTAGTGAAAATGCTTGTATGTAGCATTTTCCTAAATGCAATACAAAGTTTTGTAAAATGAAAAATTAACATAGGGAAACATTATGTAGGCTACACTGGCAAGTATTTATTGTGGCATCCGCAACAATAACAGCATCTGGCAACTTTATCGTGATGCAAAGTTCTTCCTTTCTAAATTCTGAAGATGCTTCATCAGGAATGTTTTTCGAAAGGCTAGCAGTCAGGCAACCTCTTTTTTGTTGAAAGAATGAAAAGGCAAAGATATGCTAAAAATGACAGGTTTTAATGAAGTGGAAAAGAGTATTTCTAAGTGATGAATCCAAGTTTGAATTTTTTGTGTGCAATTGTCGACAATATGTTACATATGGTCATTATACCATTGCTAAAACAGCAAATCTAATGTTAACCTAAGGCTTGGAGTAACGCTCACGACAGTCAGCGCTCCTCAATCTTCTCTGGTTTTTAAGTAGTTGTTGCAAAGCTTTGAGGTTGTGTTCTGGGTCATTATCCAGCTGCTGCTTGAATCCATCTCCACAAATATTCCGACAACCATATATCCATACTGACATTTTTTGTTAACGTAAGGAATGTTTTATGTGACTTGCGTCACTCCTGTTGGATGAAAGTGTCATTGGATGAAGACTTTCAAATATGTTCGACGTAATACACTGCGAATATTGGGCACCTCAGTTGATGGGATTTTGAAATAAACATACATAGATTAAGTAGATCTGTAGAAGAGTATACATGCACTATAATACTCCTAATGCTACAAGCTACAAAAACATTTTCATTTTTGTATTAAGGTGGACAGGCAGTGCAGCATGATCCATCTCTCAGCTCCTCCTGCCAACCTCCACCTGTACCCAGCACCGGTGCACCTGCGGCTGATGTCATGGTAAACTTTGACCCCGATCCTGCTGACCTGGCCTTATCCAGTGTACCTGGCCAGGAGGCATTTGACCCACGGCGGCATCGATTCTCTGAGGAGGAACTGAAGCCTCAGCCCATGATCAAAAAAGCACGTAAAATGCTGGTGCCTGATGAACAGAAGGTACTTCCTATGTTATTCCCAGTTTGTTAGAGTAAACCAGTACCAAATCGTTAGTATTTCAGTCGGCTCCAAAATGATTGGCACACTTGTAAAAGATTTTTGTGGTTAATCGATCTACACAGCCTCTCTTATGGTGTTTTCTATAACGCCTGAAGACATTATGCAGTATATAGAGTGTATACTATACTAGAAATCTGAGAGTGGTCCTCCATGCAAAATTGCTCTACCTACTCCTATGGGATTAAGCTAATTAACTACAAAGAGATATTTTCATATCATTTTTTATTTATTATTACCGATGATACCAAAGCCTTTGGAGCTAAACATATTCTCTTAATTTACAAGCAAGAACATGCTACATTAATAAACTTACAATTTCCACCAGATACCCAATTTAGACTGAATCTTGTTTGTATTTATGTAGTGTTCATCTGGCAGTTTCAAAGGATACACACAGACAGTCTTAATACATATTAGCTTGTATAACTAAATTTAAGTACAAATCAGAAAAAAAAACAACTGTTGTAACACAAACTAAAAGCAGTTAGGATGGTAAAGCATTTACTAATTGGTAATGTTGCCATTCCTGTTCACCCCACTTAAAAGACATTTTGGCACTGATGATTCCAAGTGCTTCAGGTGTTATTTTGTCCCATTCATCCTGGAAACATCTAAAGATGTGCAACAGTACAGGGTTGTGAGTATCACATTTTTAATTTCAGAATTCTTCACACATTGTTTATTGGGGATGGGTCAGGACTGCAGGAGGCCTGCCAAGTACCGTGGCCATGCTTTTAAAATGTGTGCAGCATGTGGTTTTGCATCTTCTTCTTGAAAAATGCATGGATGTCCCTGGAAAATGCTTTTCTGCATTAATGCTGCCAGCACAGAAGTGTAAATGACCTTTGCCATGACCCCACGCCATGACAGACTTTGGGGTTTTATATTTAGATAGACATTTTTTCCAAAAATATGTCCTGGAATGATTCATCAGACCATAATACATGTCGCCACTCTGTGACGATCAATACTAGATTTGTGACTCTGTGTTGTAGTGCCAAAGTAATGCCTTGCCCATGTGGTTCTATCATCTATTGTTGAATGGTGGTTCTTGATGCCACTTGAGGGATTGAAAATCACAGTTGCCCCTCAAAGACTCAGCATTTCCTGGATGCTACCAAATTATGATTCCAATCACCTGCAAAAATGAAGAAAATACACTCTGGAGACTAGTGCCTACTTGTTGATCCAGTGAATTGTCTTTGTACTATGGGAAGAAACCGGAGCTCCTGGACTAAGCTCATCCATACGTCGAAATCAAACCAGGGACAATGGAACTGTGAGGCAACCATTCTAACTGCTGCACCAATGTGCCACATCAGATACAATCAATGAAAAAGATTTCAATGTTTGATATAAAGCTCTGTGCTCATCTTCAAAGTACAAATGTTAAAATACCACCCATCTTGTTTTTTCTTTAAAAGATTAGACATAAATTGAAGATATTTACAGGTAGAGAGCTATAATACAGACTTTTCAGTCCCAGTGGAAACCAGTGAAAAAACATCTCTTAAAAAAACCAGTGAGGGGGTTGCTGTCAAAAACAACATGCAATGCATTTGGAAAGTCTTTACACCTTTTCACATTTTGTTATTTTGCAGACTTGAGGTAAACTAAAAACGAAATTCAAGTTGCCGTTGTCATTCTGCATTCAACACCCCATAATGACAAAGTGAAAAATTGTGCATGGACATAAGTATTCAGACCCTTTGCTATGACGCTTAGTCATGAAATGTAGTCATGGGGCCTTCCTATTTCTCTTAATCGTCTTTGTGATTTTTTTTCCTTGATTAAAGTCAATCTGTGATAAATTTAGTTAGATTGGACATGCTTGGAAGGACATGCCTATATAAGGTCTCACAGCGAACAATGCATATCAGAGCAGAAACCAACCCATGAGGAGGAAAGAACCGCGTGCAGGGCTCAGAGACTGTACTGTGTGAAGGCACCTATCTGAAGAAGGCTACAAAAAATCTGTGTAAAAAGCTGTCAGCAGGTTTACTGACTTTGAAAGAAATTGTAGCACTAGTTCTTTCAGTCTCCAACTGCAGTCTAGTTAGCTGCTCTTTTAGTAGTAAATGCTGTCAAAGCTTTTGAAATGAATATGCATTGGCCTAGTCAGAATTTACACAGATTTTGCAACATATTAAAAATATATGCACTGCATTTCATTTAAAATATACTGAACTTAACAATTAAAACCAATTCAAATAAGTGGTAATAATCTGTCTTTTAACTCTAGACATTGAGATTATTTGTACTTCCTTAAATATCATTTAAGACATGTTTTGACTGGGTTGCCATGGTGATGGGCTAGCGTTTCAGATCAATGCACCTTACCACACCAATGTGCAGAAACATCTTCTGAAAATTTATTGCAACGAAACTTATCCCCCCCCCCATCTGTTTCCCCCTCTATGTCTCTCACTCTTTCTTATCTAAGGATGAAAAGTACTGGAGCCGTCGTGTGAAGAACAACGAGGCAGCAAAACGCTCTCGTGATGCTCGGCGCCTAAAGGAGAACCAGATATCCGTCCGCGCGGCATTCCTCGAGCGAGAAAACGCTGCTCTCCGACAGGAAGTGGCTGACATGCGGAAAGAGCTCGGGCGCTGTCGAAACATCATCAACAAGTACGAGAGCCGCCATGGAGACTTATAAGAGGAGAAAGAAGAATGAGTTTGGTTTTTTTATGAAAGCAATTTAAAGGCAGGCTGCTGAACTTGACTCTGAGATGAGCAGTTTTGATTTGTTCCCAACATGCACTACAACACTTGCAGATGATGTGGAGCAGATGTGGTGCAGATGTGGTGCAACAGGTACCTGATACCAGATCAGTAGTTTTATTGAAAGAGAATGCTCACAAAGTCTACAAGAAACACTGTTCCTACTAAACTATAGAGCTATGCCAGACCCTAACTTTTGCTGGACAATTGTTTTAAAGTCACTCTTTTCAACTCATGCAGTGTTGCCCAGACTTTATGAACATTCCTCTATTATTCTTGATGATTTTCTATAAAGAGAAAATTATACAGATGACACAGGTGTAATATTTTATATGACATTGTATATTTTTGAACTGGCTTTGGACAGATAAGACGGAAAAGGTGAGAAGGATTACAGCACAGAGATTTTGACATAGGAAAATTGTATATTTTTATACTTACAGATGCAGACAGGCAAAGAGATATTAATTTGTTTCCTCTATATTTTATATATGGGTGGGTAGGGGTAGCTGTAGAGACAGATGGCTATATGAAGATGTTTTTAACATCAGGTTGCTTGAGCACTTATTTTCGATATAAGGAACAGTGAGGATGATCTGCGGAGTAATACTGAAATGGAAGAATGCAAAGAACCAGGTGAACCAATCAAACATAAGCAATGCACATAGACGTGTGAGAGGGACAACGGTGAGACTTGATAAAATGTATCTGTTAAAGTGAACAGCAAAACGAGCATTTGGCAAGTGTATTTAAGATTTGTTCAAGCACTTAATTTGATGTCTCCGATTCCTTTTCTGATATTTCTTAAATGTGTTTTGTCCTGAGTTCAATGAGGAGAAAGAGATAGGAGGAGCACTATGGACACTACTTTATGTGAAAATGATGTACAGAAAAAAAAAGGTCCATGTATGTATTGTACTGTAACTAAGATTTCACATACACAAACACTTCTTTTTAAGACTTCTTTTTAAGAAGTATAGCCACCCTACAGAAATACAGTTGAAGCTAACAGTGATCCCTCATCCCTTATCTCTTTCTCTTACAAACATTGTTGTGCTTTTTTCGGATACATAGATGCTGGATATAATTTTAGTTCCACGTTTAGTTGGCAGTGAGTGAGTTGCATGGTGGTTCATTTATTGCGTATTGTATGATCAGCACGAAGAGAATCCATATAGTGTCCTTTCGGTACTCATTCAGTCCCTGCACTAAACCTTGTTTTTCTTTTTTTTTTTTTAATGTTTAATTTTCTTGTTTCGTATTGTATGACAAACACTATATTAACAGACATGTTGTTTATAAAGCTTCCCAAAATACAATTTAACAAATACAATGCACCCTGACACTACTGTAAAAAATACACTTATATATAGTGGAGATTAAATGATTCTCTTACTAGGTATGTGTGTGTAAATATCAATATATGTGAATATGTGATTATAGAATGCCATTTACATAACTTAAATATATATGTGAAGTATCTCTACAGAAACCCATTGTCAATTCAATTTGCAAACTTGATAGGTTGTCTGTCTTGATCGAAAGAATGGTTTAAAATATGAAAGATGGGAATAAGGTGTGTTTTCCTGGAAACCCATGGAAGCCAAGTTCATTTTGAGAAGGTTAAAAACGAGCAAGAGCTGTGTAAAAAAAATCACCCTATTTACGCATGACACTTTAAATGTTTCCCCACCATTCTTGTTACTCTTTATTATTGCTTGTATGATCATTGTTACTAATATGATTACAATTCTGCTATTTCTTTTCAGTGTTTTCTTGCGATGACCTTTTCAAATGAAATACAAATGCTGTCCTTTGCAGTCATAACTACAACTAGAAATATGTATAATCCCAAGAGACTGTTTATTGTTCACACCATTCACCAAGACTGTCCATGCCCCTAAGTGCATTGTGGGGACTGTAGTCTTGTCCTTGTATGTGTGAGTTTATATAAGCTGATACAAACCAACAGGACTTTTTTCTTGGAAGAACTTTGTCGGCTACTTCTGCCAGCATTGACTTGGTGCTGCTTGTGCTGACAGGGGCCATATGTCAAAGGGGTATGCTTTTTGTGACATCTGACAACTGTTTGTAAAAGCTTAAATTGAAACTTTTGACAGTGATATTTTTCTATGTAATCTTGTGTACACGTTAAAGAGGTGGGCATTGATAGCCCATCCACTCTTTCCAGTGACAGTAACCAACCAAATGTTATTGCGGGTATTGTATTCATCATATTTTGCCTCTTTACATGTGGAATATTAACAACTCCCTAATTGTGACTGTTATGAACTGCAGATTATGCCACTATCAACCTTAATATAAAAATAATGTCCACTGTTCATACCTTTTAGGGATACAGGAAAACGTAGTTTGGCTTTATCCTGACGCACCAATAAATGATTATCTTTATTCACTGATGCAAAACTAATTTGGCATCTTGTGTGTTGTTCTTCAGTTACACGATGCAGTTTTCTCCCAAACATATGTTTGTTCTTAAAGGAAATTAAAAAGACACAACATGAAGAGGAAGCTTGCTCAAATTCCTTTTACAATTTACTCCGCCTGTGTCGAATGGAAGACATGGACTGCCAAGAACAATGAAACTCACAGGCTTGATATAGTTCAGAGTGCGTTATTGAACAATTAATAAGAGAACAAAAACGATAATTCTATTCAGAAATCAGGTATGCACAGCAGTGGAATGGAGAAGCTGTGGAGCCAGAAATCAGTTCATCCTCTTAATAACTGAAATATGTTTGGACTTAAATATAAATGTGAAGTATCGCTACAGAAACCCATTGTCAGTTTTATTTGCAAAATGGCTGCAGAAGATGAGGGCACAGCTTGCTTGCAGACTTGAATTGTCTCCAGTAGAGAATGCGTGACAACACAAAACGTGAAAACGACACACCTTAAGATGTGTTTACAGGAAAAATAAGGTGAAAAAAAAAACAAAACACCGGAAACACTTAATTGCTTGGTTTCATCAGTGCCAAAATGCCTTTTAAGTGTTATGAAAAGGAGTGTAATGATTATTCGTGTAAATCTGATAAAAACAGTGGATATCCTCTTTTAAATGCTTTCATCATAAAGCTTCACGTTGTAAATGTTTGCAGAACAATTTATAACCAGGTATACCTAGGTTAGGAATGTTTTAAACTGTATGGAGGAACGGTGTGAATGCTTTCTTGATGCGGTAGTCCTTGATTGGTCCAATGAAAAAGAGTACTAACTCTGTTAACTCATAAAGGGTTGATTTTAGCACCGTCTCACATAAGATATGGTCCCGCTCGCTAGAGTGTAAGTAAATTCAGCACCTATCAGAGTCCTATATTAACTCTTTTCTCCACAGGGAGAATATCTCTCAAAGTGTTCATTTAAAGTAACTTGGTGTTCTTTTTGGTGTTCTTGCAACTCTAGATAGTGTTACTTTCAATTCACTGCCCGGTGTGAATTCCATTCTATTCTTAATTTACTGGTTTAGAAACTCCCATACTTTCCCCTGAAACCATACAATGTAGCTTCTTTAGGTCACCACTTTCTGGTGGAGATGTATATTGCACATGCTCCTTCTCCTGCAAATTCTTTCTCCATAGCAACCAGCTGGTGACCTCTGATGCTATTGTTGGCCCTATGTTCACTCAAGAGGAGCAAACTCATATGACCTTCAATCAGAAGTGTACTGTACACCAGCATGTGTTTTGATTGCTCAAAATGTATAATCACCTCTCCTGACTATACACTTGCACAATAAAGCCATTTGCACTTCTGATTTAAGTACATAAGCTTAATTCTACTATATGATTAGGTTTAACATACAGTCATTCAGAGGACACCTTTATCCAGAGTGGCTTACAACATATACAGTATGCACAGTTGTGGGTACTTGACATCTTGGCAGTGTTATAGCTTGGATCTTCTGGTCACTAATCTAGTACCTTTACCACTGTACCAACACAATTCCATAACATAATAAGAATTAATAATATTACCTTGAGCTGTAACTCAGGAGTTGTATTCATTACAATTGTTAGTCTCGCCTAGTGAAAAAATTCGGAGAAACTTTTTACAATTGTGGGTGTTTCCCTCTTAAAATTAGGAGTAGATCCTAGTAAAGATTAAAGTTATTGACAGCTGTTAGGAATAAAGAGGATGACTTTTAGGATGCTTAGGATTTCTGTTAAGGAGTAAATGGCGGACAGATGGTAAAGCAGAAGAAATGTTCTCCAAACACTAAATAACAGTGAGATAATCCAATAATTGTCTTTTTCTCCTTTTACTCAGTGTTTTTAATGTACTAGATATATTTTTTATGCTTGCCTATTTCAGAGGACAATGCACACTATGTTAAAACTTATTATTGTTACTTATGAAGTAAGCAGGAAAATCCATACAATGATAAAGGCAACAAGAAAAAAAAACAAAACAAATTTACACTACTCACAAAAATTAGGGAATACAGTCGAATCCGGTTAATTGGACCACAGGTTAATGGGACCAGTCGCTTATTTGGACCAAATCCTAAAGTACCGAAACAAATCCTATTATATACGTGTAATGTTATTGGTTTATTTGGACCAAAATTCCGCTTAATCAGGCCATAGAACGTGAGAAGCGAATAAGAAAAAGAAGCTACAAGTCACCACCCAGCGGATACAAAGCAAATCAACAATTTATGGGATGATTTTTGGGATCCCCGTGACAATTTATACTTTTATCAAAGGTCAGGAAACCCGAAAAGTTGTGTTGACAAGAGCAAAACCAGCGGGAGGTGACCACGCCCACCACTTTCTTGATTTTGTTGTCGTGATT
>JAUZST010011872.1:0-11707 GCA_034779995.1 Parotocinclus haroldoi
ACTTCTTGATACGGCAATTATGTCAATTTCAACTCACACCCTCCATACAACACAAACACACATACACACACACACACATACACACACACACACACACACACACACACACACACATGCACATCCAATCATTCATGTTCATGTCTTTATAGTGTGGGAGGAATCCGGAGTAATGGAGTAATATGACAATATCATGCACATTGCAGGTGTTTGGCAACCAACATGTATAACTTTTTCAAACTATCTAAGATTTTTCTAGCACAATTCTTTTAAGTGACGTTTAGATTTCTGAAGAGTACGGCAGGATAACACAGCAGGGATGAACCTAGGTGGTCATCTAACATGCATTCTCAGTGATAGCTGATTTTACCAAAGCTGTGATTAATGGTTTAAAAAAATTAAAACATTGCTAAGTCAAGTCAGATTTATTTACAGAGCACTTTATTTACAATAGAGCATTATCTTAAAGCAGCTTTACAACATTCTGTTATCCTAAAGGGCCAATCCCACGTTGAGCAAGCTTATGGCAACAGTGGAAAGGAAAAAAACCCAAAATGTTGTAAAGAGGAAACCTTGAAGACTCAAAAAGGGACTCGACCGTCTTTATATATCTTCATTTTAATCTAAATTCAACTCTATATGACATCTAAATGTTATGCAGTTATGTTTGTGACAAGCGTCTATACCAGTCACTTTATTAGGTACAGCTGTTCTAATCAGCCAATCACGTGGCAGCGGCTCAGTGCATTTAGGGACGTAGACGTGGCCAAGACGACCTGCTGAAATTCAAACCAGGCATCTGAATGGGAAAGAAACAAAATGTATGTGACTATGAGTGTGGCGTGGTTGTCGGTGCTAGATGGGCTGGCCTGAGTATTTCAGAAACTTTTATCTCCTGGGATTTTCATGAACAGTGCTGTCTCTAGGAATTACAGGGAATAGTCTGAAATAGAGAAAATATCCAGTTAGCTCAGCTTCTCTAAATGGAGCAAATAAAAAAAAAAACATTGATCCATTCTGCAGCACTTTGTATAAGACCTGAATAGATTATATTAAATTCAATTCAATTTAAATTGATTTATTTAGCGCTTTTTACAACGGAGCATTGTCTCAAAGCAGCTTTACAATCTTATATTATCTTAAAAGACCAATACCAAATGGAGCAAGCGACAGTGGAAAGGAAAAACTCCCTGAATGTAGATGGAAGAAACCTTGACCAAGGAGGACCAAGACTCAAAAAGGAACCCGTCCTCCATGGGTGGCCTAGATGTTGATTGAATAATTACTTCAAAGTATATTAAAGTAATAGTAAAATTAAATTAATAACATAATTTAAATTAAAAATAATATTTAAGGTGGCAATACAGTAAGCAACAAAATAGATTTTTTCATTTTCATACATCCAATGAATTTTTCAAAAGGTGCCCACAGCTTTATATTTTATATTCTCTATTCAATATACTTTTCATAATAGTGTATTGTTTCATTTATTATAGTCTATATATCATTATGTTATACATGAATTATAGTTTAATTATAATATATATATATATATATTTAGGCCAAGCCTCAACATGGGACCCAACCTCCTGGGGCAGCCTTGAAGTTATTGCTAGTTACGTAGATGTATATGCTAGTTACTGCCCTCTTTTAATTAAGAAACATAGTTTAATTCTTAGCTATAACACCATGGCCACCCAGGACTCCTGAGTCTTGCTCCTCCCAAGGTTTATAAGGTTTAGGAAGTTTTTCCTTTCCATTGTCACCCTGGGCTTGTTCAGTTATTGCTTTGGGCCTAGATAACAGCTACTTTGAGCTCCATTGTAAAAAGCGCTATAGCAATAAATCTGACTTGCCCCTCTGCAATTCTGACCAGGATAAAGTAGATTAAAACAGGAACACAAATTCTCTCCTATATTTAGCGCAACTTTATTCTAATGAACCCCAATGGCAAAGGTGCCCAGAATTCTACAGTTGATCAAATATAATCAATGATCAATAATCTATAGATCACTTTTTTACCCAACGTACCTATATCCCTTTGATGAAAAAAACTAAATACCTGCTTACTTGTGCAAACAAACCATAAATGGCAGGTCAGTGAATATGAGCAGGTATCAAAGGGCATGAGGAGTATCAGTCAAGCACCTAAGCCTCATTAGCTATCTATTGCAATTCTGTGACTGCTCGTTAATCCTCAGCTCTACTTTGCTTGAACTTTTTCAGCCTTTGAGCACTTTAGTGTTTTAAAGTACAATGTGTTGTACAGGAAAGTGTGCACGGTTAGTAGGTCTGATCCTGCTGCCCTCTGCATTTATGTGCATGCTAGCTAATTTGTTGCTTTTTTTCCCCAATGGGGAACGTCTGGAAACTGATCAGATCTCTCTCCAGGCCTGGCTCATGGGGGGACTTGTCGGTGGAGGACTGTTTGTAAGTAATGGCTCGGCTGCAGTCATATTTCTTGGAGTATTTCTGTACCGTTAACGAACACAACCCTAAGTTTGAGTCGTCATATTGCCGGTGCTTGCTTACTTTCATATTTTTATGCGCTTTCAATATCCTATATAAACATATATATATCCTATATCCTATATATACATATTCAGAGGGAAGGACTATTCATTACGATACTTTATCCATAATATGACACTTACTTTATCTACACCTGGACACTTTATCATACACCTATATCAGTGCTGCTAGCGAAACATGCACTCCACCCTACTTGATTTATGTTGCTTCTGCTGCTTTTCACTTTTTCATTTGACTGTTTATGTTTGTATATATTTTAAATTCTATATTAAGGTTTTATTCTTACTGGGTGTAACTGGGACTGTGTGATCCAAATTTGGTTCCACCTCGTGTACCGCATGTAATGAGAATGACAATAAAGCCTCCCTGAATCCTCGAATCCTTGAATTATTTATATTATTTATACTATTTATACTATTTGTTCTGTTTATTGCATTATCAAGCACTATTAATATTAATCAATTTCAAATGAACATAATGTGAGCAACTCTATATTAACACGCCACTATTAGCATATTATACATTTCTGCCATGTTTTGATCACTATTACCTAACATAACCGTACCAATACCCCAACACTACTGGTCAATCTTATGTGTTTTATACATTGCTAGAAAAATGTAAACTGCAACTACATTTTGTTCTCTCAAAGCTACAACAGGACAACAGTGGTCGCTAAAGTCCAGATATCAATTGAAATGCACACTACAGTCTCCAGATGAGGCTGACCCTTCAGTGACAAGAATGTTTACCCTAATATCTTTCTCATGTGAAAATATATTTGATGTAATAAAATGATTTGATGTTTGTGTTTTATTTCCTCCCAGATGCTGTGTCCAAGCTGTTCCGCTATTAGAGCTGGTGGAAAAGGCTGCTGTGGGAAGGGTTGTTGTGGAAACCGGTGCAGAGTAAGTGAACTACTTTGCTGAGTAAAAACTCTTAAGTAGGTCTAGGAAAAGTGGCTGGGAAAGAGAAAAAGGAAATGGAACAGATGTTTGAACTGTGCGGTCAACAGTCCAAAGATCAGGCAACTTTGTAAATAAGTAATAGGTCCTGTGTACACAGCTTTCTCATTTGCGAGCTAAAGAAGCCAAGATGTTTGGTTTCCTGAGGTTAATTCATGTTAAGACCAGAATTAATTAGCTCCTGTAACACAGGCCAGTCAAAGACCCAATAAACATGTACAGCCCCAAAACAGAAAAGGTTGCTATTTTAAAAAAACCTTTGCTTTTACTCTTCTTTCATTGTAGACGGCATGCACCCAAGATTTTTTTTTTTTCATATTTACATTTATGTCTTTTAGCAGACGCCCTTATACAGAGGAAAGGGGAAATATTCTAATATTCATTTGATTGCTTTTAATATTTTAACATTTCATTTGTGTTCTCATGAAACTGTTAATCCTCTGCCCACCTTTGCTCGCTGCTTTTGTAGCAAATAACCTGCCTATTTGAAACCCCTATTATTAAAAAACATTTTTACCTCAGTTCTATTCCTAAATTGCCCCGTCCCAGCATTTTTTGGAATGTGTTGCAGACCTGAAATGCAGGAATGCTTTATTAACAAGCAAAAATAACTATAAATAAAAAAAAATACTTTTTTAATATTTCAGATTCGTAGTCACAGCCTGCAATAAAAAACGTAAAAGTGAATGTAAGGAACGGAAGAAACGCAGGTCCATACAGTCCCCAAACTGTCTGATATGGGGTTGTAACCTTAGTGTTTATGTATCTATCTTTTTAGGATTTTCAAAATGGCGCCCAGAGAGGCAGACACGGTGTTTTGTTTGTTTTACTTGTTAAATTGCGTATGGCAATACAGTTCACTATTTTACTGCTATTTTATATTATTTTGTTTTTGCTTATATTTAACTTACCTTTTATTAGTAATTTAGAGGTTTATATGTTGACGCTTGCTACTTGAAAAATACGTGAAATAAAGATTCTGATTCTAATTCTGATCTACCTGTAGATGCTGAGCTCTGTATTTTCCTCCTTGCTTGGACTAATTGGGGCACTGTACAACACTTGCGTCGCCGCTGCAGCGCTGGCTATTGGACCAAAATGCCAGGTGGATGTCGACACTTGGGAGTATCCCTTTGAAGACATGCCTAAAGGGTAACTGTACCTCAGATCATGTCAAATAAAAATACTTACAACTTTAGGTTGGCATTTATACACAGAGCAGTCAAAACATTAAAACGGCCTGATCCTGCCACATCAGTGTCACTACAGTGCTGAGAATGATCCACCACCCAAACAGTACCTGAGCTGTGCTGGTCCTGTGGGAGTCCTGACCATAAGACAACAGGCAACTGCAACTCTAAATCTACAAAGTACTTCTGTGTGAGAGGTGGAACCGGTAAAATGGATAATGAGCGTAGAAACAAGGAGATGTATGTACATTTAGGTCATTTAGCAGACGCCCTTACCCAGATCGATTTACAATTCATATAGTGTTACAATCCAAACAATGGTGGGTTAAGGGCCTTGCTTAGGGACCTAACTGTAGCAGAGTTGGGTTGATTTGAACCCTTGACCTTTTGGTCTATAGTCCAGTACCTTAACCACTAGAGCACCACAGCCACAAAATTTCCATTCATGGCATTTAGCAGACCCCCTTATCCAGGGCGACTTACAATCCTGTAGGTTAAGGGCCTTGCTCAAGGACTCAACTGTTGCAGATTGGCAGAGATGGGATTTGAACCCTGTCCAGTCCACTAGGCTACCACCATCCCTACCAAGTCTTCTGTCAGTATATATATATATATATATATGTATGTATGTATGGGTTGACTGAGAGTTACAACTTCAGATCTTATTACGCTTTTTTTCCACTACAGAAACTCCAGTTACTTGGCAGATAAATCGCTGTGGGCTGCCTGCATTTTTCCAGAGAATGCAGTGCTCTGGCACATCGTCCTCGTCAGTATCCTGATGATTATTGGTTTGCTGCAGATTGTACTCCTTGCCATCCAGGTTATTAATGGCTGCCTGGGTTGTATATGTGGAGACTGTCGAAAGGGAAACGAGGTAAGCGTTACAGCAGTGTTTGCATAATGTTCTGCATCGCTCCATCAAGCTGCACAGCAGAGGGTTAACATGTCAGCTCATTATAAAGACCGACTTAAGATGAAAGATTTTTTGCCATTTGTTAACTTATATATCAAATTTGCTATTTGGAAACTTCGCGCTGCTTTCCAGACTACACAAAATATATTTAACAAAATATAAAACTGCAGCTAGACTGGTTCAGGTATGCAAAGCGAAACCTTCATGTTATTGCCAAGAATAAAAAAAAAATGTATGTGATAAATAATGTGCCATATAAGCTTTTGTGCACTCGAAGCGCAGCACATACTGTAGGTAAGCCATAGGCATTCTGGAGCGAAGCCAAATATATCTTAGGAGAGAAGAAAAGAAACCCAAGGTCACGTCCATACACGAGTTCATCTCAACACCACAGTTACACACACACACACACACACAACTCAATGGCAATTTAGAGTAATGAATTAACCTAACACACATGCCTTTGGACTGTGGGAGGAAACCGGAGTACCTGGAGTAAACCCATGGAGACACAGGGAGGACCCAGGCCGCCCCACCCTGGGATTTAACCTGGGACCTTCTTGCTAAATGAAACATTTTAAGAACTGCCAACTTTTTGGCGTCAGTATGGTTTTATCAACAAAGTCTGGAAGCCAAGATCTGACAGTCAGTGAAGAGCTAGAGATGAAAAGTGGTAGGAATTACATTACAATTACAATAGGATAATTATCGAGCACACCTAATAATAATCCTTAAACTTGTATTTACTGTCACTAGACTGAATATTAATAAAGTAACTGCACATACAAGATGCCAAAACAAATTCAGAACTAGTATTGTTCTGCCTCGAAGAGTGAAATGAACCTGACGCAAGAACACAAAGAGTTTTAGCAACACCAAAAAACTGGGGGACTGAGATAGCTGCCTGATATCGTATAACTAAACACTTTTGCAAACTTTGCCACCTTTTTGTTGTAAATGTTAAATAACTCAAATATTGAATACTGAAAATATTCTATTTAAATGTAACTGCACAAGCAGTTTGCTTCGAAAATCAGCTTAACCTGTAACGTGTTATGGTCAAAACTTTTTGATAGCGTAGAACGTGTTTATAATGTTTCTAAATGTTCGTATGTTTCAATGTTCACATGTGTAATGTCACAATAATACCGATAACATACATCGTTTCCTGTTTTCCAGGACGATGAAGGATTGTGAGGAGAAGATAACGTCGAGAGATAAGACCAAGAAAAATGAAGGATTTTGACATAGTTCAAGAACAATAATTAAAGAAACGTTTACATATTACACTCAAAACAAATTCAGCTTCCCCGAAACCACTGAAAAGTCATTTTCTGTACATGTCATTGTTTTACAAAGCTGCTGTGTGTACCTGGCTAGAAGAACTTTTCCTAATATGCACATATATTAATGTATTTTTTTTTTATTATTGTATAATAATAGACCCACAAGTGCCACTATTGTAAAGATTTTAATAGAATATTGACATATTGACATGCACTGATTTTCATATGAAAAGCCTATTTATTAGTTCTACCGATGGGATCAAATTATAGAAGTAAATGAGAAAAATTCATAAATGTTTGGTTCGTTATCGTCGCATCGATGGCTATTCATGACGGAAGCACGGTTACATTCCAATTTAGAGCGACCCGAGAAAATGAGGCATGTTTTGGTATGTAGGAGGAAACCTGAGTAGCCTACCTGGAGTAAACCCAGTTATAACGCTTCAGATGAAACAGACAACCAGCAGGTTCTGTAATCAACCACATTATGCAGGGGTTGAATAATTGTTCTAAGGCAACATTAAGTATTATCTAGGCCACCCAAGGAGGACGGGTCCCTTTTTGAATCTTGGACCTCCCAAACATTCAAGGAGTTTTTCCTTTCCACTGTCACCTTTACTCAATTTGGGATTAGCCTTTAAGATAATATAGTACATTTACATCATACATCTAGCAGAGGCCCTTATCCAGAGTGACTTACAATTCATACAGTCTTTTGAGGGTTTAAGGGCCTTGCTCAGGGACCCAACTGTGGCAGAGGTGGGATTCAAACCCTGGACCTTCTGGTCTAGTACCTTAACCACTAGGCCACCACAGTATATTGTAAAGCTGCTTTGACTCGATGCACCATTTTAAAAGGCGCTGTAGAAATCAATTTGAATTTGACCAATATGCTGCATCCTTCATTTTCTTTGTTCACCTCTTTCATCACTTAACTGATAAAGACTTCATTTAACCCTTCGAGGCCCGAGGGACAAATTTGTCCCATACGTTTAAATGGACCCCAAATGCCTACTGTCCTGAAAGGGTTAAAGTGAAGTGTTGCAGGGAAGAAAATGCCTTACCTGTTTCTTTCTTAACCCTTCAGGGCTGCGTTTTTTTCCCCTTGCAACACTTCACGTTAACCCTTTCAGGACCGTAGCTTGTTTCAATCGCATTTTGCCGTCCCTTTAAAAGTATGGGACAAATATGTCCCTTGTTCTCTACCTCTGCAAAAAGTTTAAATGTATAAATCTTTACTTTCTTTGCGGGTTTAAATACGTCAGAATGTATGTCTATTCCGCTATAACTAGTTTTTTAAACAACGTATTTATGGAGCGGTAATGTTTGTGTTCATTACACTTGCAGTACGTTCACATCTCACCGGGTCAGTGGTACCTTGCGGTAGATGTGACATTTACAGCTGTACAAACAGCCTGAACTCAACTCTAAATGTAAGTTGTTGGTAGAAAGCTTGTGGTTGTGCACTCATGTTAAAGACCTATTGTTGATTACCTTATGATTTAGGTTTGACCCAGTGTCACTATTCTTAGGCTGACACAAATAAGGCATTACCATCCAGGGCAGGGCCTGTAATTAAAGTAAAGCACTGACTGCTGTGTCTGAATTAGTAATGCTTTGCATGGACTTAGGTCACTATAGACAGATTTTAGATCAGTGTTTGCACTTTTAGGACGCTGCAACTCTCCTTTGTTGCCACAGCACTTGTACACTATGAGCTAATGTGAAGATAAACACCCCATTACTGTCCAGCTCGGTCCAACTCTGCACGGCTCACATCGGATTAGAAACGTAAACAGACCGTGCATACTTTGGCCATATGTGGTTTGACTCACACAGCAGACACACTTGTGTTATCAATCTAGTCCAAATGAGGTGCCCGAATCAAGAAGGGCCCTATAGACATTTAATGATAACTCAGCTAAATTTGAATATGCATGTGTATAATAAATAATAAAAGTATGTATTTAAAGGTTAATTTAATGATTGCAACATATTTAGAAAAAGTAATATCACAACATCTTTACAAATGTTTCAAAACACATGTCAAGTTGGCCCTTGCCAAACCAGGTCAAGGAATTAGGGGTTGGGTTCTGGGGCCTATCCTGGAATTTTTGGGATACCCCAAGTGTACATCTCCAGGCTGTTACACCAGCACCCTGAATTGCTGATACAAGGTAAGATGAATCCATGTTTTCATGTTGTTTACACCTGTGAATTTCGACCCTGAAATCCGAATGTCACAGCAGGAATCGAGACGTTTTTCCCATCTTTGTCCAGTTTCGGTGAGCCTGTATACATTTTGCCGACAGTCCTCTGCTCCTAGGTGTCAGGAGTGGCACCTGGTGTGGTCTCCTGCTGCTGTGGCCCATTTGCTTCAAGGTTTGACGTGTTGCGTGTTCAGGTTGTAACGAGAGGCTATGTAAGTTACTGTTGCCTTTCTGTCAGATCAAACCAGTCTGGCCATTCTCCTCTGGAACCAACAAGTCATTCTTACACAAGGACCTGTCGTCACTAGATGTTCTCTTTTCCAGACTGTTCTCCATAAACCTGTGTGAGAAAATAACAGCAGATACCAGTCTATAATACTCAGACCAACAACTGTACTACGTTCAATGTCACTCAAATCACCATTCCTTCCCATTCAGATGCTCGGTTTGAACTTCAGCAGCTCATCTTGACCACGTCTACGTGGCTAAATGCATTGAGTTGCTGCCGTGTGATTGGCTGATTAGATATCTGCGTTGATGTGCTGTTGAACAGGTGTACCGTACAAAGTAGTCATACGAGTGCAGCGTATATGAAGCATTTTCAGGAAACAAATGTGCAGAAAACAAGAGCAACAGCGAAAATGTAAAATAAATAACGTGAAAGAAAATAGAGCTGACAACAAGAGACAAAGCACTCTGTGTCCGTTATCATGCGGATCACACATTCTCACACTAACAAGTCGAGAGGAAAGTAAATGGTGGAAGGCTGAACAAACAAAAGCAAGCATGGGGTGAACTAAAAAAAGACAGAAAAGAAGTGTTGGAGCTGCAACAGGGACAGTTGGGGTGCAGTGAAAGGGACTGATTCAGCCTGGCTCGGCTGCCAATCTCTCTCTCACTCTCTCTCTCACACACACACACACACACACACAGTCCCCCTTTCAGGCCTGTGCCAACCCACAGAGTACAAGCTCAGAACATACACAAAACTCCCACAATGCCGACCAGAACAGAAGAAAACTGGAGCAGTCCTGTTACCACACATGAATGAATCTGAAGAAAAACACATGCAGTCGCTCACAGTGCATCTGTGATGTTGCTCTGCACAATAATACAAATACTAAACTGTATAATATATGATACAATCCCAAATCAGAAAACGATATTTTTGGATTACGATGTCTTGTTCTGGAAAAGGCCAAATCCCGAATAAAATAAAAGTCGAAGCAAACGCTAGAAACAGTGTGTGTTTTTATAGCCACACTGTCCCAACATTTTTCTGATTTGGGATTGTAGAAGGGGTGTCCACCAACTTTTGTGTATCATAGCACAAATATTGTCATATTTTTATCACCTGGCCAGCCTCACCTCCTGATCCAATCTAAAAATAAGAGCCGTTATTTACAGAATTATGTTTTTAACCACATTCGCCACAGAGTTCTGCCCCTTTTATACATGTGCACATATTTTGAGTGAGTACACAAAATAAACCACCCACACTGTAATCACTTGTCTTGAGTTGTGACTCAATACCTCAGAAGAGACATAACATCACTGGTGCTAGCTCAGCACTGTTGGGCTAAGAATTCGTCACGGACGTCATGTCAGCTTCACTCGAACTGGCAAGAACCGACTATTAGTGAAAAGTACAGACGTTCAAGTTGACCTAGAACTAGAGTGAAGAGGTTTTAAAAGAGGTGACAGAAAGAGGGACGTGGGTGTGGGCTAAGAAAGGGAGGGGCAAATTGGGGTAGCAGACCTGAAAAACTGGTCACGAGCAAAATGAGCTGGACTGTGCCAGTAATAACTGAGCAGCGCTTTAATATGAATCCACCCTGAGGCTTAGAAACATCACTAATGCTGTATTTCCTTCCTCACTTACACCTGACAGCCAGAGAGTGACTTATGGCTGCATGGGAGTTTCTTGCCTTTCTTGAATTGTTATCGTATCTCCAATCTAAGTTCTATTATTGCAAACGGACTATCTATATCTATAACAGGAACAGACTGTACTGAAGGTACTGCACTGTATAGTAGTTAAATAAATGCAGGGCTTTGAAAACAATCTGCAAACAGTACTGTGCAAAATTGTAGCCCTTAGTTATGACCATACTGTTGATTATTGGACCCAAAAACTTCACACATGGACACATTGTCACTCCGTAATCCTCTTTCCACTTCATGTTCATTGATTGTTTTGATCTTTACCATATCTTAGCCTTGCCACCCTGGGTCCCTTGTGGAAAAAAGCGACGCTTCTACCCTTGCAAAAAGGCCAAGGTCATTCTCAAACTTGGCATCTTGATCGAAATGCCGGATGCTGCTATTGCTCAGGTGTCATGGGAGGTCACATTACTTGCTAAGTACTAAATACTTGCCACTGTATCCTAGTTTACAATACTGTATACACCTTACCTGTATTTTCTGGTTGTACTCTAATGAAGAGACTGAGATATAATAATATATGACGATTGTACCACTGGTAAAACAGTGATATATATAATTTAATGGTGGCCTAAGACTTTTGCACAGTACTGTAGTTACTTAAGTGAAGACATAATAATGGAAAATGTCTAACCTGCAATAGACAGATACTGTAGGGTCCTATATA